>MJUT01029485.1:1088535-1100446 GCA_002080005.1 Gigantidas platifrons | reverse complement strand
GGCATAAAAAATAGAAACTTTGTAGAGGACCTTCCAATGATCATTTCTGGGCAGTTTCGTATCAATTGTCAAAGTGGTTTCAGAGAAGAAGTGTTTTGAAACATTTTTCCCATAGGGTACAATGTTAATCTAAGTCCTGCGTAGCCACCATTTTGAATTTCATGGCGGAACAAAAAACCTACAGTTTGTAGAGGACCATCCAATGAACATTCATGTACAGTTTGGCTTTAATCATCTTTGTAGTTTCTGAGAAGAAGGCATTTGAAAATTTTCCCATAGGGTCCAATGTTAATCTATGTCCTACGGTGGCGGCCATCTTGGATTTCCGATTGGCATAAAAAATAGAAACTTTGTAGAGGACCTTCCAATGATCATTTCTGGGCAGTTTCGTATCAATTGTCAAAGTGGTTTCAGAGAAGAAGTGTTTTGAAACATTTTTCCCATAGGGTACAATGTTAATCTAAGTCCTGCGTAGCCACCATTTTGAATTTCATGGCGGAACAAAAAACCTACAGTTTGTAGAGGACCATCCAATGAACATTCATGTACAGTTTGGCTTTAATCATATTTGTAGTTTCTGAGAAGAAGGCATTTGAACATTTTCCCATAGGGTCCAATGTTAATCTATGTCCTGCGGTGGCGGCCATCTTGAATTTCCGATCGGCATAAAAAACAGAAATTTGTAGAGGACCTTCCAATGATCATTCATTTACAGTTTGGGTTCAGTCAGGTCATTAGTTTCAGAGAAGAAGATCTTTGAAATTTCAGCCAATCGGAGCATATTATTGGCCCTTGCAAGCATGTTGAATATCCGACTGGACCGAAAAACAGAAACTTTGTAGAGGACCATCCAAGGAACATTCCTGCTAAGTTTGGTTCCAATTGGCCAAGTGGTTTCGGAGAAGAAGCTTGAAATGTGAAAAGTTTACAGACGACGGACGCCAAGTGATGACAATAGTTCACCTGGACCTTCGGTCCAGGTGAACTAATAAGACATAACCTTTCCCTTTGTCCATTATTATAACAAGTTCATATCACCTAACAGTATTTTAGAATGTAATTCCCACAAAATAAAAATCCATGTTTACTAAATCTTTCTTGACATTTTGAATTTCGTCATTTCTGGTCATTTCCGGTCAAAGCATCATTTTCGTATTTTCCTTATTCGGATGTCAATACCATATTTGGCGATTTGAGGCGTGAATGTTTACATCAGCCGTAGTAATTCAATTCAAAATCATAGTAGGAAATACCATATTTAGAAAAGCTCCGCCTTCTGTAGTTGCCGATTATGTCACATGATACACATTATGGTGAATGATCGATAAATTTGAACAAGAATGTTGCTACCTTTGAAAAGCATACATTTCTCAGCCAAACCGATTTAACAAGGACTGGGATCATCAGTAATCGTTATAATGAAATGTTTGAAGTGTAAATATTGAGTTTTTATGTTTCAACTGCAATTTATTTTTTGCTCCATTGTGACGAATGGGACCGCTTTGTAGCTCTGCCGAGACACTAGTTTGTCACAGGAGCTACATTATTGCAGCTAGATATTTCCATCTCACGATTGTTTTCCCTGATGTCTGGACAAGACGCAGGTGTTATGTTCTATTACACTGATGAGGTTCAGCAAAGGCAGTTATGTTATACATCATTTTGTAGATAAATTATTGTAGAATAAGGTGATTATACGCTCACTGCCATCTGTTGAGGCGAAAAATAGCGAAATTGTCGCGGTGGTAGTTACGATCAAAATTGAAACTTAAGTACCTTGGTATAATATTAGGTATATGGTATATATTTTTTCACAGAAACAAGTGCCTGTGCTATTATCATATTATAGTGTATTCATGACATTTTATATTGGGGCCGAAACGACTATGTTATATATCTGAGGCCGGACTGACCACAGGGCCTTGTCACTATCCACGTAAATATATTATCAATGCATAAACATATACAAGGGTGGACACCTTTTTTTACCCCCGCTCGCTTCAAGTCGTGTTTGTTTTTTNAAATTCCTACCATTCGATATTTGGTTTTCTCTCTAGTTATCGTGTTTCTAAGTATAAGGAACAGAGGGAAATCATTCGAAAAAAGCTAAAACCCCGAGAGTTCCGAACTTCCGTTTTTATAGGTGGTGCTGTTACTTTCACTTTGTGTCCCATGACGTTCTTTACTCGGGCGAATTCCTGACAAAAACGACCACTGCGCCTTCACAAGAGGTAGTCGAGGGGAGGTCATGACATTTTTTGAAAAGAATAAGGTCTTTGGAGTTGAACCAAACAGGGTTTTAAATATATTAGAAGGAATTTAAAAAACAAACACGACTTGAAGCAAGCGGGGATAAAAAAGGTGTCCGCCCTTGTATATGTTTATGCATTGAATTTACGTGGATAGTGACAAGGCCCTGTGGACTGACACGGGGCCAGATCGACTAGACCGGACGGTATTTGGGTCGCATCGACCTGCTTCCTCTATCGGTTACTTATTAGGTCGCACCTGTTCTTAATAGAATTTGTGCAGTAGTAGTCCGAGATTCCTCTGCCGTTCGACGACTATTTACATCTGCTGTTGTCGTTGAACGTCAGAGCGCTCTCCATAATGAAAACAGCGGATTTTTCTCCCCATTTCAGCCGTGGCACATTTCTACGTTTTGTGGCTATCAGATTTTATTTTCTATCCAAAACCCTAACATATATCGCTTCACCAATCATTTTTCTATTCATTCATAACCATCTTACCCTCAGAAATTGGTGTTACACTCCATTACAGCACAATTTCCCCCAGACCATATGATTTCGTCATTTTGAACACTGACATTTTGAAATATTTGCCACATGACTTCGAGAGAACTACGATTACCGCAATGTATCATAGGAGATGATTTGCATATATGATCTGACCTTGTCCAAAATAGAGGGAAATGTAAGACATGCTCTTTCCGAAGCCCGCGGATAACACTGCCAAATGAATCTTTTCTATCCAACATATTTTTTTATTATTTCCTTCTGCTCTGATTTGAGCTGTAGATGGAACTGTTTGTCCTGCAGAATACGCTTTATATCGTCTTGTATGTTTGTTTACGTATGCTAGTTTGGTGCACTGTATTTAGTATCTCCCATCATGCAATGCATGGCTGTCATTTTTCAGTTAGTATTGCGAGATCACGTTAAAAAAATGGCAGTGAAATGACCAAATCATCGGGTGTAAGGAAAAAACGTGCTGTAATCGAGTGTAACACCACTCTCTGAGGGTAAGATGGTTATGAATGAATAAAAAAATAATTGGTGAAGAGATATATATTAGGGTTTTGGATAGAAAATAAAATCTGATAGCCACAAAACCACAGGCACTTGTTTCTATCAATGGGGTATCGAATATCAATGTATAATAAAAGAAGGTAGCCGACTCGGAAATATACCCCTCCGCTTCCAACACAATTTATACCACGTTCTTCGCGATTTCGTACGCTTTCTGCGTGTCTCGCGTTTCTACATATATTAGTCTTTCAAAATATGTCAACAAAGTTTATCTCCTTACGGTTCTCTCTCTAAAAATAGCAATCTTACCGGTAAAAAGATTATCTTTTCAAAAGTACCCTCGTCTCAATAGACACAACTTCCGGTTTTCTATCATGGTGATAACACAAAAAAAACCCGAGAAACACAAATGGACATATAATCTTTCTCAGGTTTTTTCATTATCACAGAGTTCTTGAAATTTGTCGGTTTTATCGGTTTGGCCGACAAAAAATCGGCATGTCCGACATAGTCCACATCTCTGTCGGCCCACTGGACCGGCAAAACATCCGCCGGTATTCTAGGCCGACATTTCCGGTATTTTATTCATCTCCGTATCTTAACCGTTTCGCATATTACGCATCCGGAAGTTATCTATTACTTCTGTTTTTGTTAATTTTGAAAGTATGACGACCAGGTGGCCGATTACATTTAGTCCAGGTGCAAAGCCTGGCAAACGAAAAAGAGAGGACATAATCGGAACTAAAGAAAGTAAAAAAACAATATGAAATTAATCGAGAGCGTCAGTTTTAACAACACTGGCTTGACGAAACACCTTGGCTACGATACGTAAGGGAATGAAGAAAATCATAATTCAGTCTCAGTAGAGAGTGATACACAGCTAGAGAATGAGGAAGGCATTGATAGAGAGAGTGATGAAATAAATAGAACTAGAGAGAAAATAAAAATTGAGAATGAAATTGAAAGAGAAAGTGAGAATGATGAGGAAGATAAAAGTAGAGAGAAAATAAAAACTGTAGAAAATGAAATGAGTAGTGATTCAGAGTGTGAAATGAGTGAAGAAGAAACATTAAGAGCTATAACTGAATATGAAATTGAGTATTAATTCAACTAGTTAGTGACATTCTGATGTATTCATACACATAATATTTACAAAAACACACATATTGCTATTATAAATTACTGAAAAGTTATTGTTGAATAAAGTTAAAGTTAAATAAAGGCATTTCTGTATGTACATCAGAAAAAAGTTCGGACTGACAAAGTTCCATTAGTTGTCAGTCCGAATGTCTGACAGCACAAACAAAAATTCAAGAACTCTGTTGTCACCATGTTATTTTTGAACATGTGAATTATTTAAAGTAGGAAAGTTCTTCCAAGTTTGAGGGTAAATTATTATCAAGAATATTTTTATGTAAGTGAGACAAGCAAGAATATATTTTTTAGACTGGGTTTCATTATTTTCCAGAAAATTAATTCATTATTTTAAGAAAACCGGAAGTTGTGTCTATTGAGACGAGGGTACCTTGGAAAAAATGACATTTTTACTGGTAAGATTGCTATTTTGAGAGAGAGAGCCGTAAGGAGATAAACTTTGTTGACTTATTTTGAAAGAATAATATATTATATGTAGAAGTGCTAAACTCGCGGAAAGTGTACGAAATCGCGAAGAAAATGGTATAAATTGTGTTTGAAGCGGAGGGGGTATATTTCCGAGTCTGCTACCTTCTTTTATTATACATTGATAGTCGACCCCCCATTGATAGAAACAAGTGCCTGTGCACAAAACGTGGAAATGTGCTACAGTTGAGATGGGGAGAAAAATCCGCTGTTTTCATTATGGAGAGCGCTCCGACGTTCAACGACAACAGCAGATGTATATAGTCGTCGAACGGCAGAGGAATCTCGGACTAGTGCAGTAGGAGAAAGAACGTGTACGATTCACACGATCGTCCTTTCGACCTTGCGTCTTTATGAACGGGTAAATTATTTTAAATGGGATCTTACTGTAAATGAAATTCTATATTTGGGTGGACCTGCTACCAAAGTTGCTCTTTGCTGTATCATGTGCCGAGGTAAGGCTGTGCTTCTTGTTAAAATTCGAGCAAACATTATGAAGAATGGACGAGAACGTCGAATGTCAAAAACTGAAATAGCAAGACCGCAGCATTTTTTTTAATCTTTAAAGTGTTCATTTTATGACGTTATACGTCAATGTGTATTCAAGTTTAGCTGGTCATATACCATTAAAAACAATAAGCGTCATTTTTTTTATTCAGACAGAAGTTGATTTATTGATGCCAAAATAATTTGGATGTATCATTCTCTCATTAGTTTTGTAATAGTATATATATTGCCCAATTTAATATTTGATCAATTATGTGAAATGGGCCATTTTATTTTATTTTTTATATATATTAATTATATATATCAGAACTTTTATTACGTTCTATATCAATTGTATGTTATATGTATGTTTTGTGTTCTATTGTGTGTATTGGATCACGCCTCTTGATGTGCTCTTTCCAATAAAATATTTGAATTTGAATTGAGAGAAAAAAAGAAATAATGAGTGTTTCATAGTTCTTCTCAAGATCACATAGAATTTATCCTTTATTTTGCCAAATAGTAACTGTAACTTCTTAATTTATGAAAATGTAAAATGAACAGACAAATGATACACATAAAACACTACTCGCATGCATTTTGTCAGAGGTGGGGGTAATGTAGCAATTGTAGTGATATAACTCACAGCTCAGATGCTATAATAGGTGAAACTGCACAAAAATATGCATTTTATCTTAGAGACAGCAAGTGTATCGTTGAATAATAGACGACTGGAAAAGGCTCTGGAGGACAATAAATGTATTGCTGCAATTTTGATGGAACTCTCAAAAGCCTTTGACTGTTTACCACATAAATACTTTCCTTAAAATTGGAAGCATATGGCCTATCAAAAAATTCTCTAAGATTATTACAAAGTTATCTAGAAAACTGAAAACAACGTATTGAAATGGAAAGCTCTTATAGAGATTGGGATCAAGTGTTTAAAGGGGTACCTCAATGTTCAATTCTGGATCGCTCTTTTCATTACCTTTATAAATGACATGTTTCATTTTGTTCAAAATACCACGCGATTTACAACTACGCCAATGACAATACAGTATTACATGTATATTGTGATCTAGATACGATAACGTAACCCTCATTCCGCTTGTGCTCCATTTAGGGTTACGAATCGATCTCATTCAACCAAGGATTTATATACTATATAAATCCTCGATTCAACGTATGGGAGCAAATTAAAATTTTCGTTCCGTGAATATTTCAACTTTCTTTTTGCATATCTGGTCATATCTTATTATTCCCAACAATTTTTAAGTAATGGTGATACGAAATAAGTGTTGCAATCCCTGTTTCTATCTTCAAGAACGGTTTCGTATTTGAAAATTGTTACTTGTCCGCCATAACACCTTTCGTAGACTCTCGCGATGGGCGGAGCCTATCCATATATGCCAAATATGGAAAACTGTTACTACGTTTTACTATGAAATTGATCCAAATAAGGATATCTCAAAAACGAGGCAAGTGCGCGTGAACTAGCAACTTGTAAACAAAATGTCGGACAGAAAGAAGATTTTATGCATTCAAATTTTCAGATGGATATAAGTCTGCCATGGATTGCTGCAGCGATTATTTAACACCTCAAGGTTTACCTAAATATATTTATCTTTCACCCCCGTTAATTTTTCCAACCATTTACAACGGAATTAGGAAAAAAAACCGCCCGGTGTGAATCACTCCGGGCGCTGCTCCCATACGTTGAATGGGATCGATTCCTAACCCTAAATGGAGCACAAGCGGAATGAGGGTTACGTTATCGTATCTAATTGTGATCATGACACACATAAGGGACCGACCATTTAACTTGCACGAGAGTTAGAATCTTTTTTTTTTTGCCGCGCGAAGCGCGAATTTTTTTCCAGAATTTAACATTAGGTTATATNAAAAAAAAAACTCTGAATCAGATTATTTTTTTCCCTCCACCAAAATCAGAATATTTTTTTCAGCAACATTGGGAATCAGAATATTTTTTTAGGAAAAAAAACCATAACCCCCGCCTCCCCCTTTTCAAGTTAAATGGTCGTTCCCTAATGTTGCTTATGTATTAGAGACTGGTAGTCTAAAATTAATAATCTGGGTTTCAATAAATTTAATGAAAGCAAATCCAACACCTTTCAGACTATAGCCAATGTTTTTTCCATGTAGTCGATTTGAAAAGCTCATTAGAGCTTGTGCTTGTAGTTTGTTTAGTGAATATCGACTTTAAATAGATTGAAAAATGAATTGCATATATTATAGCAAACGGCGGCCGATTTGCACGGGTGTCACTTCCTCTATGCAGAATGGGTAGACATTTTCAGCTTCTACTATCTATTACATGTATATAATTGAGTGGTAAATTCACTTTTCAATGTATTACAGCAAAATATAAATGGATCGTGGGTGGGGTTTCTAAAGCTATGATATAACAACGAGTTGTATATCTACAAACCCTCAACTTTCTAATTGATACGTATATATAAGAAATATTTTTTCTATAGAAAAAAGAGAAAATCTCTAATCCATAAAGGTGCAAGATTAATGACTGTATTTTGTCTTTTCGCTTCCATGTAATGTAAATTACAATAAAGGGTGCACTCGGCTCGCAGCCGCAAGTGATAAAGTTTACCTGTTGCTTGTCCACGGGTTGTGGTTCTCTCCGGGTATCCCGGCTTCCTCCACCACTAAAACTGGTCACCATGATATCGCTGACTGAATATTACTGAAAATGGCGTTAAACACAATAAATAAATCAATCGATCAATCGATGTAATGTTTGGGTTTTATTTAATAAAGATGGTAGCCGAATGTTTAAACACAAACAACTTGACCAAATGTGACAAAGATGAAAATGTAACTTTTTACATGTCAAAACGGGTACTACAGAAATTTGACAAAGGGATAGCATGTTCCTTTTAGTGTATATACATTTTGGTCCGGAAGTTGAATCTTATCTATCGCCCACTACCTACATACAGGAGTCAAGAGTATTTCCACACTAAGATATTTTCCTATATATTTCATATAAAACCATTTTTATTTTCAAAACATTCTCCTGAAGTTCAAGTCATTCCTTATCAGATTTTTTTGAAATTTTCACATTTAAACGCAGAATTAATTGGAGTTTATTTAAATATTTCCTTATCATTATTTGAACTTTTATTTACAAGCAGTTATGATTTAAACATAAACATAAATTCGGACGTCACAATTTTCTATGATCATATAGTAAGATTTGATGGAAAAAATCAAACTTTGTGTTTAAATCATGTCATAAGGAAAAGTATAAATAAAATTTTATGAAAATTATAAGAAGAAACTATATTTATTTCTGTGTTTAATGCTGAAAATTTCATGAAAATCAGACAAGGAATGACTTCAGGAGAATGTGTTGAAAATAAGTGGTTTAATATGAAATATATAGGGAATTATCTTAGTGTGGAAATACTTTTGACCCAGGAGTGTAGAAATGATATCCGTCATAAATGAAATGAACACTATATAATGTTAAAAATAATTAAAAATAAAATAAAATAAAATGATCTTTAATATCTCTGATATTTCCCCCATCATTTTTATTAACATTAATTAAACATTCAATTTGTTGATTTATGTTATTTATTTATAACAAAATAATATACAATATTCAATGCTGGACTGTTATTGCGGCTCAGGGTGAGGCAGTGTCAAGGTAAATTTCAGTGTTGATTAATTAAAATTGTCCGAAGTGTTAGAGCAGGAAATCATACTAAACGTACGAATCAATGTAGTGAACATTCCTATACACGGTATGAATTTGCTTTAACTATTCCCTCTCCGCAGAAACTTTATTTTGGACAGAAACTGTTCGTCATGTAAACAACAACGTTCTACAATACATGTACTCACTGTTTTAGATCTGTTAACTAGCCAATCTTGGTCTCGACAACTCGGAACAGGTGTTCACAAAATTAATATGATGAAGGTGCTACCTTAAAAGCGAGCGAAGCAAATATATTTTTTTTATAGCTAATGATCACATTGTGATATGCTGGAATGTCCCTTTACCAACTGTAGAGTAACAATATCCTTTAAATAAGAGAGCTCTGTATTTCATATGACCATAGACTATACAACATAATACAATCCAATTGTCTTTATACTTACAATTTGATGGTAAGGTACAGTATCTCCATTTGTCAATAAAACATTTGTATCATGCTACATGAATCAGTTGTGGAGGATAATTCTCATTATTCTGTTCTTTGATACATTTTGTATCTCTTTACTGAAAGAAAATGATATTTATTTTTGAATTAAAATATAATATCACAGGACTAGATCCTATTCCTGGTGGTTTTGTATACTGAATGTGTAAATTATTGCATCAGATGATTGTAAAAAGGAAATCATATATTTCCATAAACATCTCTGAACAACATTTATATGTATATTTATAGTAAATGAACATTTACATATACAAATATACATTTGTACTTCTACTTCTACTTCTACCAGTATGCGGCCACCATCAATTCGTTGATTATTCTGCCACTTTTGGATGCGCATGCAAATATATACATTGAGTTTAAATTTTTTGAAGTGCTTTACATATATATACAGTGAAGATAAAAACATCTTGGAGTGGTTTAGAATAGTTCCTGAAGGTGAGCCTGGAAGGTTTCAAGGCTCCCGATGGTGACGCAGTTGTCCGGTAGTGCATTCCAGTCTCTGATGGTTCTAGGAAAATAGGATTCTTTTCTTATATCTGTTCTGCAAGATGGTATTTGGTAAGCTTTTGTGTTGTTATTTCTGGATATTCTGTCTGGTGGAATTAGACGATCCTCTGTATTTACTAGTACCAATCCATTTACCAGTTTGTACATCACTGTTAATCTCGCTATTTTCCTACGATCTTCCAGTGATTTCCAATTGAGATCTTCTATCATGGAGCTGACGGATGATGTGTTGTGATGACGATTTGTCACATATCTCGCCGCTCTTCGTTGTACCATTTCTAGCCTGTTCTTATTGTTCTGATGGTATGGATCTCAGACTGAACTAGCGTATTCGACTGTAGGTCTTACCAGTGATTTGTATGCTGTTTCTTTTATCTTGCTGTTGTTTATGTTCAAGTTTCGTTTCAAAAATCCTATAGTTTTGTTAGCCTTGTTGCAGATGTTCCTTATGTGATCGTTCCATTTTAGGTCGGCACTGATAGTACACCCAAGATATTTGGCAGATTTTACAGCCTCAAGTGTATGACCATGTAGGCGGTATTCTCGCACTATTGGTTTTCTTTTGCGAGTTATAGTTAGCACACTACACTTGTCTGGGTGGAATGCCATTTTCCATTTCCCTTCCCATTTTGCTAGTTTGTCCAGATCTTCTTGCAGGTTGTCAGCATCTGTGTCTGAAGTAATTGTCAGGTACACTATGGTGTCGTCGGCAAATAGTCTGACCCTAGAGCGAATTCCTTGTGGCATGTCGTTTATGTAGAAGAGGAATAGACTTGGTCCAAGTACAGATCCTTGTGGTACTCCTGATTCCACATTTATGGAGTCTGATTTCTCCCCTTCTACAACGACCACTTGTTTCCTTTCTGTTAGGAAATTTTGGATCCACCTGTTGGTTTTTCCCCTTATACCGTAGTGTACCAGTTTGTGGGTTAACAGACTATGACTAACTTTGTCGAAGGCCTTAGAGAAGTCCATTATTAGACAATCTGTTTGCTTTCCTGTGTCAAGGTTTTTAGAAATGTCATCAATAAACTCTAATAGTTGCGTTTCACAGGATACTCCCCTTCTGAACCCATGCTGTAAGGGATACATGATTTTGTTTGCGTCAGCGTGCTTCATTATATGACTTGTCACTAGGTGTTCCATGATCTTACAACATATGCACGTTAATGAGATTGGTCGATAATTAACTGCTTCAAATCTCTTTCCCTTCTTAAATATTGGGCTTACATTTGCATTTTTCCATATGTCTGGTAGGTCACCGGTATCATAGGACCGTTTGAAGATAGTTTTGAAAATGGGTGCTATGTCAGTTGAGAGTTCTTTTAGCACCCTTGATGTGATCCCATCTGGACCAGCAGCTTTGTATGGGTTTAAATTTGATAGTAACTTTGCTATTCCGTTTTCAGTGATGTTCAGATCTTCTATTGTAGGATATGATGTGTTGGTCATATTACATCGTTTTTGGAAATCTGTCTTTGTAAATTCTGATTTCTCTGAGAATGCTGATTGAAACTGGTTGTTTAAAATGTTGGCTTTTTCAACTGGGTCTGAGTGTAATAACCCTCCACTTTGTAGTGGTGGTATTTCATTTCCGTCAGATCTTTTATGTTTTATAAATGTCCAGAATAGGTCTACACATAGGTCTTTATGATTATATGAGAAATTTAAACCTAAAGTGCAATTGAAACACAAAAAATCCTTCAGATACAATTTATGTAGTTTCTATTAAATTACAATATAGCATTGTTTTTCTTTAAAAAAAAAATCATGCAATAAAACAAAACAGTATTTAACAACACATTGAACACTGTCAACAGT
>MJUT01029485.1:1063664-1088487 GCA_002080005.1 Gigantidas platifrons | reverse complement strand
AATCTTTGGCTGGTGGTGAGAACATTTTTCTTTTAAGAATGTTTGTTGGTGTGGAATTTTGATTGCCACTCTGAATTTTATGACATGTATTTTTTTTAACAGGAGTAAGCACAAAGTAAGAAGAGGTATTTGCTACTTTTTTCATTGGTTGAAAGTGGGCCCCAGATAACAACATGTGAACTTCTGTATTGGTACTATCAGAACAAAGAGTAATTTTTCTGTAGTCATTTTTTGTTGGTTCTTTTGGAAACACTTCCTGAAGCCATTATTTATTTTAATACTAAAGAGATTAGTGGCCATTTCAATTTCAGCACATGTTGCCCATTCATTTCCATACAGCTGAGCATAGTTTGTGTATATTTTGGTAGTGTCACAGTATTGTTGTGAGCATTTTGAATTTTTTCCTCCCATGTGGACCAATTTTGAATAAGTGAACATATCATCTCCCTGTAAATTGATGCCATTGCAAAATTTCCATTAATTAAATAGCTCAATGAATGGAAAAAACAATTTCCATCACTAGGAACAGAAAAAAAAACATTGTATATTGTTCTATCAATGAATATTTTTGAAGATGATGGAGGAACTGAATTTTGAAGCTGAATGATTGCATGTTGTTTACTATTTTTTCTTGTAACTAGTGGGGAAGAACTTTTTACATCAAGTGACACTTTTTCAGTTATTGGTACATGTACTGATGAAAGAGAATTTGAAGTTGTACAATCCATATTTACAGGGCGAGTATTAGGATTACAACTTTTTGTCGTAGAAGTGTAGAATTGGTTGTTACTGTTTTTTTGCCTTTTCTGCGAGTTGTTTGATGTGATTGTAATCTGACTGACGGATGACCGTTTTTCAGAATCAACAGTGTCAGTGATTAAGTTAGGTGAACAATGTGTTGTAACAATGCTTTTGGGTTGGATTTGCTGTTTTACTTCATCAGCATAAGACAATGTACAATGATCTGAATCATTCAGTGAATGGGCATGATGTCATTGATGTTGAAAGTCAGAAGCACCAGATCTTTCAGTTTTATTTTCAATGATTATTGGGTCAGTAGGTGAGCAGTGGGAATAGCTGTGATCATTCTCAAAAATATATATTTCTGGTTCATAAATTTCATTTTCTACATACTCTAAATCTGTTTTGTAAAAGTAATCGTGATTATCAACACCAAATTTAACAACATTTGCATATGATCGACGATTCGAATATTGACCATTTCCCTGTACCCTTTCCGTAATTGGACTATTTGACGGAACTTTACAATGATAAATATGGTCACTCATTGCGAAAAATTGGTTTTTGAAAGCTACCTGAAGAAAATACTATGCAATACTTCTGTCAAAGCTGTTCAACTTGTCAGACGATGTCAAAACAATGCAGACGACGTATATTGTGTCAAAGGTCACACCTTCGGTAGCAATCGGCCCTTCTCGACTCGAGTTGGAATCCAATTACTTTAGAATCTGCACACAAATACACACAAACAAATCTTTGGCTTTATTTATTTTTTATTTTCAAATATCAGGTACTAGTAAATGTTAACTGTAACTCGTATTCAATGTTTTCGGTAAAAAAAACCTCAAGACCAGAATCCCCGGTAATCCCCGGGTATCAATCGTAACTACTCGGACATTCTCGCTACGCCAACAATAACGCCCGAGTAGTTACGATTGCCCCGGGTACCCAGAATCCCATAGTCTCGCCGTTGATGAGATTTGATGTTGAAGGTTCCAAGAGGAGATGACTGGGTTCTTAAAACCACCCATTTACCATAAAGAGCGAGCTCCGCTCACTTATGAAGTGTAACATACATTTGTACACATAACCTTCTTTCCTTAATAGAGATTAGAGGACATGAGATACAACATAATGACTATATTGATGGTACACCATATGATCTACTGTACATTTATTTGATATTTTATGCAATCACCTTATGTTATTATGTTTATATGCCCCTTCGTGGGCCCTTTAATTTGGACCAATAAAATCATAAATAAATCATAAATCATCATTGTACTTTTTAATATGTGTTTAGATATGAATATGTCTAACCTTGGCTCTCCCAAATTCGTCTGCCTAACACTAACAGCTATCACGGTAAAAATAACTTTTACATGCCATCGAAGTCTAGGCTACTTTATGCACAAATGAACAAACTTGTTGAAATCTATCTTTATAGTGATTGCGTGACGGTGCAAAACAATTCATCAACCTGTATCGAGAACACAAATGCAAACACTTCTGTGAAATCAATGGCTGATCCAACAACATTCGTCAAGTTCGTCCCCCATATGTAAATAGCTATGACGTCACATATATTGGACCAAGCACAATTGCATTTGATTTTTGACTAAAAAATATGTTCCAAGTAAATAAACAATGGTAAATCGATCCAATTGTAAGTGAAAAATTGTCGAATAATTTTTTTCAAATATTTTATTGATAAATCAATAGGATTGGATAACAGGCTATGCCTATACAAATCCTATCCAACAACAAGATGGAACAATTAGAAAACAATTTACATAAGACATAGAGCAATCTACCCATTATGTATACAGAGAATAAGAATAAGAATATTTATTATTCCAATCAATGGGCCCACAATAGGGGAAAACAAATTGCATACATTGATTATTGTCATTGGAGGCAATTATACATATATATACATGTATATAAATATAAATATTATACTTTACGTTTTTATTTTCCCTATTTGTCTTTGTTAGCGCAGCCGGTCCATATAACGTTATATGGACCGGCAGTGGACTGCCTCGTTTTCGTGTCTTTATTTCGGGAGATAATTGGGCTTGTTTTTGGACGCGAAGTATAATATAACAAATAGTTCACTGCACTTCGGGCCATATGGCAGTTTATGGACCAGTCTGTCACCCACAAAATACTATATGGACCTCAGCTTCGCTTCGATCCATATAATATTTTGTGGGTGACATCCCAGGCCATAAACTGCCATATGGCCCTCAGTGCCGTGAACTATTTGTTAAATATACAATGTTTCTTGTCGGGTTCAGAGCCTTAAAATTTTAATTAATAATATAAACATAAAGAGAAAAAATATTTCAGTATCATAAACCCTGTTTCAGTTTTCTTGTCTCAAGGCACTCTATTATATATTTTCCAAAAATATTAAAAATATACATGCAATTCATCTTATTACCAAGCATAAACACATGTATATTAATAGCAGAATCTTACAAAAAGAAAAAAGTTTTTTTTTCTTCTCTTCTTTTTTTCCCTTGTTAATAGGTACATGTATGATATAATTTGGAATAGCCAAATTATGGCTTTATATTTAAGCTACAAATGTATTATTATTTATAATATTAATGATGAATTGGCATAGCATGATGGATAGACTGAACTTACATTTAACACACAATACAACATGTAAACTGAAATTATGAAATAAAAATCACTAATTAAGTGAGGTCCACCATATCAATATGAATTAACTCTTTTTTTCAATATATATATTTATAATTGAATTAAGGGAATTTCGGAGAGATGGAGGAAGAAGAGACAAATAAGTAAATAAGGGGGGAATTATCTAAGCAAAATATTGATTGAGATAGGCAAGTATAAATTGGGTAAAGGGGGTAGGGGGGAGGGAGACCTGAATAATTGAAAGATCAATTAAACTGAAAAATTTAAAGATTTGGAGCTATATTCTATGTTGGTATATAACCAAATACAGAGAAAAGGAAAATTTATTGAATCATGTCAAATCCAATGATGAAATATTCAAAAAGTAAAAATAACCCTAACAAACGTGACAAATTTTTATTCTGTGTCATTGTTCCCAGATTTTTATCACTATGCACAAGATTTGCTAAGGATCATCAACTTTAATAATAATTTCTGCAGCTGTTTATGAAAATTTGCTTAGCATTCATGTAGCAATTTTATTTAGGTCATTTGTCGCCATCACTGGAATACAATGTATCAACAATCTTCCAAAGTGACCTTGTTGGAGGGTTTCTGTATCTGTTTAATCATATATAAATTGGATAAAAGACGATGTTGAAAAGGGGTAAATTAAATATGATGATTCTGACACATATTTTTCTAGTTTCATGTAGAAATTTCCTGTTTCAACATCATATTTTGGTTTTGCCTTATGTGTTCTTTTCAACTAAATAGTGAACGATGTACATCTGTAAGATGGTGTGACTGGACTTCCAGTGAGCACTTAATGTAAAAAGCGATGGGGGACAAACTTGGGGTGTTGAAGGATATATAGTAATGTCACCCATATAAAATGGTTCATTTTGTTCACATAAGATATCACATTATTTTGATTGGATCATAGATCAGAACGCTGAGGTTGATGAGCTGAAATAATGTAAGAAATCTATTAACCTAACACACACACGTTCAGGGCTTTTAATAGAAATTTAAGTAGCTTGCTAAATTTGAAAGTTGACAGCTATTGAAAGAGGCCGCCTGTTCTTCAAGCAAATCTCTGCACCTTTTTGGCCGAGGGTTTGGGGGCCGTTAAAGGCCCCCTAAAGCTCGGGGGTAAATGAGGCCAAATCCTGCATTCTGACCTAGTTTCAGCCATTCAGCTTTCCAAATAGCCAATTTTTTGTGTGATTTTTTTCTTTCAGAGCATAAAAAATGTGTGGCATCTCCCCCACACAAAATATCATGTGTCTAGTAAAATACTGTGTCCACAATTGCTTTTAATATACACTTATTCAACTTTCCCTTGTCGACATGCTGCAGTCATATTTTCATGCTTCGCTCTGTGTAGCCCTTTATTCCGGTTATATAATTATAATGATACATGTATTGTAAGCATGGATTATTGTTGCTCTATCGAGATATTAATAATTGTGTGTTGGACCGTCTAAAACCATGTTTATTTCTGAAAATTTGTAGAAATCCAAAGGCTGTAATGTCCATTTTGAGTGAGTAGAACTCATCAAACCTTAACCAGGTGAAGCAAGTGACATTCTCGCCCTCTATCGGCTGAAGTCCCTCTCCCTCGGATCCAAATCAAAATTAAATTCACCTTGTTCCTTTTTGAAAGTCACAAAATACATGTGTAATCTTCGGTTTTTTTTTTTATTAAATTTATTGACAAAACAATAGTAATGGTAGTGCAAATGTATTTATAAGAAATGAGTGAAATATGTTTTATGAATGAGTGAAATATGTTTTATGAATGAGTGAAATATGTTTTATAAATGAGTGAAATATGATTGATTGATTGATTGATTGATTGATGTTTAACGTTCAGCGAGCAATTTTTCAGCTATATTCAGGACGAGAATAATTTAAATGCCACGGGAACTCGAAACAAGGAAATGTGATGGGTAGGGACGGAGAATTTTGCCAGTGCAACAGGTCTCTTATGGACCACTCATCATGAGCATATAATGCTCATCATGAGCTGTTACACTGGGTTCTTTAACATGCGAAGAGGGTGGCAATCTCTCAACACGGGACCTCGGTTTTATTTACGTCTCATCCGAAGGACGGGTTGGTTGTCAATTTATACATCCCGCACAACCGACGGATGCCCCTTCAAGCCAAAGAAGTGAAATATGTTTTATTGAAAAATTAAGACAGTTTTTAACTTGTCGAAAAAAGAATCATGGCAAATTTCTAAATTTGGTACTGATAAAATTCCAGGTGAATATACATACATGTACATGTGTGCATATTCCCAAATCTAAAAATACAAATTTATGCTTTCTAAACCATATTTTATTGTTGAATTTTGCTAAATTTAAATTATTTTCATCCAATATGAGTAAGTTTTAGCTTTTTCAAAGCTCAACAATTGACTTGTCAAATTTTAAACATGGAGATCAATGTTTTTTAAATTTTAGGGGAAGGAAACAAACTTTTGGATTACAAATAAAATCTAATGTCAACTAATACTAATAAATTTGTTTATTTTCAACAACAGTAATAAAAATAGAAAGTTAATTATGAAGACATTAACCAGATGTTAGTAAAGGCACATTTCAAATGCAAAAAAAAAAACAAAACAAAAATATTAAAACACATTTTTGTGGAAACATGACTCTCTCATGATCTTGGAAGTCTCTCTGCCATGTCCGTACCTCCCTCATATTATCTTAGGGAGATGGCAAGTCTCCCTATTTTTTGGAAAGTGTGATGATGTGCCCTGAGTAGTACATTGTATGTTGACAGATTTCCTCTATCTCTTACAGTTTCTGATATACATGTAACTCCACTGAAAGGGGCCTAAATTCCAATCTACATTGTAATTAAAAATTAAATCTTGAATTGCCCCCTTTTCTGATATGTTGTACATTAAGCGACATATTAGAAAGGGGGAGACATTCAAGATCTAATTTTAATTAGATTGCCAAAATTCCAAAATGTGAACTTTCTTATTTTTCATCCAATTCCCATTCTATTTTGGACGAAAAGGGGCTAAAAGGGTCAAAATTTTGTAATTCTGCATATGATTATAATATTACTACATGTATTAGGAAATACATGTGTTACAATTTATATTTTTTATCCAATTTTGATGTGGATTTCTTTGAATTGATATTGACAAGGGCTTCAGACAATATTCCAGTGGATTTCCTCTATCAGTTGTGGTTGTCAAGTTAAATCTTGAATATTTTATAAGATGATGGTCCCATTCTGTTCTTACAACTAAAATACAAAATGTATGGCAAGGGAAACAAATATAATTAAAAATAGTGTGAAATCAGATAAAAAAAAGTATTTTTTGTTCAATATTTAAATTGTTGTGGTTTGACTGAGTTCAAAGAACAAGAAATAATTTGATAGCTTTAGATATACAAAAAAGTGTATATGAATGGAGTTTGATCAACATATGGTTTGAGTTATAAATCTTTCATCAGAAAATTAGCATAGGAACCATCCAGATAAGTGGCTGATGATCTGTCCAATTACCAACTCTAGTCCTATTGATTGTCCATGTACCATAAATGATTTATTAACTTCAATCAGACCAATTGTTTATCTATCTAATTTTTTTAATTTCAGATTTTTTTTTGGATTGTGACCCAGGAATGTTGTGTTTATTTAATGATTAAGGTGGGTACACATACACTAACAAAAATGTAGATTAACTCTTTTTATCTTCTTTATGTGGGCTTAAATACTAGCAGTGATCATTTGTCTTTATTCTTCAGTTTGGAATAAGATATGTCCATCATACATATACATGTATACAGATTTCCCAGATTTTCTGTAACATGATATTCAAAATCATATTAAATCATGTATGATAATGTATCATTTAAAGTTTTCCATTGGTCTTGCCTCCAACAAATATCACAGAAAATCAGTCTTTTTTTTATAAATACACACGGAACCATTGTGGTCGTAATTGTATGGTGGTTTTACAACTACATAGGCAATCAGTGCCTATCACCTCTAAAGTTTCAAGTTCAAATTCCACTCATGGCGAGGTGTGCTCGATACAACATTATGTGATAAAGTTTGTCAGTGACTTGCGTCAAATCAGGGGTTTTCTCCGGCTACTGCGGTTTCCTGCCACCAATAAAACTGACTGCCGTGTGCACGATATAACTGAAATAAATACCATAACTCTATCTCTATAACACACACATGTTTTTTGTACATACAGGTTAGTCTGGTATCATATATAGTTTTTCCTTTTCCGTTAAAAAAAAAATTATCTGTAACTTGGGAATATAATATAATATATTCAATTATTGTATACATGTAAATAAAGTCTATATCCCATATGGGTCCAGAAAGACCATTTAAAAATCTTACTCATTTGAGATTTTCTTGTACTTGTAGGTCAAATAAGGTTAATTGCCATTTACAATAACATTTACAGTCACATAAGGTTCAAAATACATTGGCCAAACATATCTTGACCTTTATGACATTCATGTCCTTCATAAGTTAAAATATAATCATTAAAAAATTTGAAATGAACACAGATTTTAATTTTACTTATAAGGAAATAAACTCTGAATCATCCCTGGGAATTAACAATTCTCATAAAAATCATTTGTAACAAAAATCATGGGGAAAGAACATGGAAGTGGAAAAGGCTTTTGTTTAAATGTCAGTACTCTGGCCCATGGCTGCGGAGACAAAGCTAATGAGCAGTTTCAGGGCATTGACTGAGATTTTTTGGTAATAAAAACACTTTACTACATTTATTTTGTGTTGCAATATTTGTGTGAAATTGTATGCAGAAATGCAGATCCATATTTATTTTGGACAAATTGGTATTTTTTAATAAGTAGTTCGAAGTTGAAGTATTTCCCAGGTCATGTACAAAATGTATAATACATGTACACTTACTGGTAGTAGATGTAATTAGAAGTATTTTGGTCTTTTAATGAGGTTTTTAGTTTTGTTACTATCTTTTTAATTTTTTTGAAAGAAAAACGCTAAAACAGTTTGAAAACATTCGAAAAAATAAAACGGGCAAGTTACATTTTCTCAGCAACATTCTCAGCATTTTTAAATTACAAAACTATTTGGAATTTCCCCTTTCAAAAGAAAACAGATCTTTCCTTACAAAAATAAGAATAAGTGCACATAGTCTTAATATAGAAACAGGTCGTTACAATAACACTCCTCGCGAACAACGTCTTTGTAAATTTTGTCCCTCATCGGTTGAAGATGAAAAACATTTTATATTACATTGCCCTAAATTCCAGAATATCAGAAATAGGTACAATACATTGTTCCAAAGTACTAGAACTGACGATGATCTTATAAGAGAGATTCTTGACCCTAAGGATATATTCAAAACAAAACAAATTTGCAAATTTTTAAAAGAAGCAAACAATATACGTAACACATAGTTCACAGGAATTCGGCATTTGGGTTCGGTGGGGTACCACTATCGATGGGAAGAACGTGACTCTTTTCGTCGGTGGTGATGCTTCCCATTGACCCTAGACATCAGATCCCTGTGAATAATTTAATATACTTCATATCATTATTATATGCATATCTTTTATTTATCCAGGGATTTATATAGTACTATATAAATCCTTGACTTATTCATATTTGTGTAATGTATTATAATTATAATGTATTGTCTTGATGCATGCCAATGTATGGTTTACTATCAATAAACTATTTGAATTTGAATTTGAATATAATAACTTGTTATGATTTATCTGTAGATAATCAGCTTTATTGTGATATTTTATCTAGGTTAACAAATCACATGGTCAAGTTATATAATAGGTAAAACACATGATACATATTTTATTCTTTACAAATCCAATGAAAGGGGTTGTTATATTGGATTGAAAAATTTAAGGTCAGTTAAGGTTAATTGTCATTTTAAATCACATAAGGTACACATTTGTTTGTTAGTAAATTGACATAGATTTTACCTATGATAATGAAAAAA
This sequence comes from Gigantidas platifrons, assembly GCA_002080005.1. Classification (NCBI taxonomy): domain Eukaryota; kingdom Metazoa; phylum Mollusca; class Bivalvia; order Mytilida; family Modiolidae; genus Gigantidas; species Gigantidas platifrons. Next base: position 1,079,087 of record MJUT01029485.1, on the reverse strand, counting down.
TGTAAATGACTATGAAGAATACTCATAAATATAATATAACTATGCAACCCCTCCCAAAAAAATCATTTGTAATAAGAAAAAAATCCTCTCCCAAAAAAATCTTAGAATTCAAAATTAACTAACATTGTTATTTTGAAGTGTATGTACAAAAAATGTACAGTGTAATAACTGTTTTATAATATCACGTTTACAGAACATTATAGTGTATGTACCTGTTTGTACTTTTTGGTTATTATCAAGACTGAATCTATTTTAGTACGCCAATATTTCAGGGAAGAATATGTTGCTTCAGAGAATTATCTCCCTTGTATGCATTTTCAGTGGGTTGAAAGTCTTACTTATACAAATGTACATGTATTGCCATCAGTTACATGTTAAAATCAATTGTATGCTCTCACATCTATATTATGACAAGAAAGTTTAAACATTGATGGTCAACAATTCCACCAATATCAACAAAATAAACAAACACCTCTCAGTCTCACCTCAATTTAATGAAGCAAATTTAGAAGGTGATGTATTACCTACATTTTTTGTACATGTACGAATGTTTAAGTTTAGTATTATTCATATGTTTGTTGTTGATGTTATTTTAACATGTTGCCGTCAAATGAGGGAGTGTTTTAAAATCTTCACAGATTAATACAAATATGGCTTTCAGGTCACCTGGCCCAGAGGACAATGTATGATACATGTATATTGTATAGTCATTACTTTCAGGTCATCGTCTATATTCGTCATTTGTATCGTCCATTATCCTCTCATACTTCATCTTCTCTGAAACAACAGAACCATTTTAAAGGAAATTTTGCTGGAATTTTCCTTGTATTGTCCTGCACAAAGTTTTTTTTTCTTGTTTTTAGTGAAAAATCCTATATGACCCCTACTGTGAATATAGGACAGATTAAGTAACATAGGTAAAATGTTACCTTATATACCTTTAATGTTTCTTCTCATGAAGAACCCAAACTGTACATACTGTATATGATTATTAGAAGATCCTTTGCAAAGTCTACACATTTTGCCCCTTTGGGATTGAATCTGAAATCCAACATTGACTGTCCCTTTGGAACCTGCAGGGAAAATATTTAATAAAAAAAAGCTTCTTAAATGGTCAAATTAAAAATGTAGATGGTCCTTTACCAAGAGTTGGTTTTTACATTGGAAATGAAAATGATCACATTAGTACTAAATTTGTGAAAACCTTGTAGAAAAAAAGAAAAAATGTCATTTCCAGGAAAACACAGTTTTAAATAATAGAAAGTATGATCATATGGAAAAATTGTAATTAACAGATTAATTTTAATCTGATAATGATTTAAAGCATTTTTTGGGAGATTTTTTGGCATTTTGATATAAAACATATGGAATAATGATTGATATATCTGGGATGAAACTGATACCAACATATTCATATTCAGATATATTTTATTGATAAAGCATGAATTTGTATTAGATGAACAAAACTTAAAATTCCTAGACCTAGTACTAGTCTTGTCTGATCTAAAAACTTGATGAAATACATTTGTATAGTTCTGTTTTACATGTGCACTTTATGTCAGAAATGGTAGTAATTTAAATACACTTATTATTCTTGATGAAATATATATCATCCAATACAAAAATGTAAATGTATACAAATAGATTTAATTTAAACAATTAATGTGTTGAGCATTAATTGGGCCTTTGAGACTTAAGCATGTGACTTAGAAAAGTCTTGGTTTTACACAATTTTATCAAAATTGTATCCCCAGTTGCAACCTGTTCCCATTTATATGCATGGGTATGTGGTGTCTAGCATATTCACATTCAACATGCCACATATCCGGTTGTGTCCGACATTAACATCCAACATGAAACATACAAGTATATGCCATGTGGTGTCCAATTTCAACATATTCACACATACCAGTAGTTTAAAAATTCATCATAATATTTGTCCTTTGTAACATCTGCAACCATGGTGATGAAATATAATACTGGTACAGTGTATATGTACATGTATATCAATCATTGTATATATATATACCATAATTCCTGGTTTGTCGGTGACTTGCAACAAGTCGGTGGTTTTCTCCAGGTACTCCAGTTTCTTCCACCAATAAAAATGTCTCGACAACATAACTGAAATATTGTTGAAAGTGGTATTAAAGACCATAAACCTAACCCCATAATTCCTATGAAGGGTAGAACTCTTTTCTACTCTGTTGAAATGTTGATTTATAAACTTTTAATAAGATGTTGATTTGAAAATTGTTCTTTGGACATTAAATAACTAAAGAGTCAGATCATGAAATAACTTAAGATTTGGTCAATTGTATGAAAAGAAAAGATAATACAACAAATTGTTTACAAGACTGGTGTATCATTACAAAAAACATATCTTGTTTCTCTGGAGTAAAGGGGTAAGATAGAAATTGAAGTGATTAGGTACAGATAAGATAATGTTTGTAAAGATGAAAGTCATTTAAATAATTACTGAAAAATTTACAGTTTAGAAATACAAACACTAGGTATTTCTAGTCAATTTGAGATTTCTTTATTACTAGGACGCCAAACATTTGACTATTATACAGGTATAATCTTCTAAGCTGTGTCTGTGAAGAAAAGTTAATGAAGATGATATATAGATCAAATAGAATTCTTTTGTATAAAAAACAAGATAAGGTAAGGGGAGATGTACCTCAAAACATGTTTCTATCTGTTAATGTAAAAAATAGATACTGTCCTAAATTTTGTTGATATTGACAAAATATTTGTTAATTTTTTATTGCTGTGCGTAAAACATGAGGGGGGGGGGGGGTTGTCGTAGTTGTGATCGTATAGTAGTTGCATTTACAACTACCTGGGCAATCAGTGCCTATCACCACTAAAGTAGTGAGTTCCAATCCCGCTCATGGCGAGGTGTACCTGATACAACATTATGTTATAAAGTTTGTCAATGACTTGCGACAGGTCGGGGGGTTTTCTTCTGGTACTCCTATTTCCTCCACCAGTAAAACTGACCTCCACGATATAGCTGAAATATTATTGAAAGTGACGTTAAACGCCTATAAAACAGGAGTAAAAATTGAGACCATCATGACAAGTTGTGAGCTTATATAATGGTACAGTCTTCCCATACTGGTACACAAAACACAAATATTAATACATTTTTAACATAATCTTTTGTTTTTACCCAAGGTTTTATTTCATAGGAGATCAGCCTTATTAATTTATAAAATATTAGAATGGATTTTATTCATTGAGTATAATTTCTGTATATTTGCACAAGTGGCATAACAATTTTCACATGTTTGGTTGGAATTGTGATTCAGACGAGATCAAACAAATGAATTATTAAATCAAACATGATGAAAGGGGTCTAAGCATTTGTAAACATTTAAAAAAATTCTATTCAAAGTTAATTATGATTTTAAAAGACTCACATTTATAGATTTGTATTACATGTACAAGTATTCAATACATGTATGTGCATTGGAATATCAAAAACTGTTCTGAACAGGCCTTTCAATAAGGGATGGTATCAGGTACTTTGACCCACCTAAAATGGTCTTTGGTACCTCCTGATTTTAAAGAGTGTTGTAGAAGATATTCATGAAAATTGTTCAAATTTTAATAAAGAGTACCTTTTGTAAATAGTGAAGTACTGGTACACTTGAAAAATGCTGAAACTGAAAGCCCTGTCTGAATTTTCAGAATTAATTTTTTATTGATGTATGAAATTTCTTCCTATTGTATAAAACATGGAATACTTCTGATTCCAGACTGAGAGCCCTGTCTGAATTTTCAGAATTAAATTAATTTTTTTATTGATGTATGAAATTTCTTCCTAATGTATAAAACATGGAACACTTTCGATTCCAGTGCCATGATTTTTTTTTTATTTAAAAACAAAATGGAGACTTCATTATTTCTAAAGAGAAAGTAAAATTGTGAGATATTTTGACTGGTAGGAATTTGCTAGGTTTTGGTTTTTAGTTGGTTTATGTATATTTCTTATAAACAAGTCATGTATAATAGGGTACTGGGTTAATCTTATGGATTATAAATATGCAAGATCTGTTTATTTTCTAGTCTGAATCTTCAAACAATTTGATTTAAGATTGAATTACTTGCAGATTCTTGAAAGGAAATGTAATTATACAAATAGATAAGATTCAAATTTAAAGTTAGGTATACATGTCAAATACTTGTATTCAGACTACATTCACATTTTAAGTCAGGTTTCATGTTAAATTAAGTGTCTGAATAAATATTATCAAAAATGATAATGAAAAACTTCTGCATACAGATTGCAAGACTTCTGATTGTAATTAAATTAAAGTAAATATATTGATTGATTGATTTATAAAATAAATATAAGATTGGTTATTGTGAAACAAATTTGATATTGGGTTTAACTTTTTGTTGTTGTGTGTCACTGGTACTGTTCAAAGCAACCAGTTTGGCATATATACATACCTGGACATGTCCAGGTATGTAATTAACTTAATTAATGAACTCCAGATGACAATAAAGTTTATTATCATAGCTGTGGAGATTTAGCACAGAAGACTTTGGCATACTTGGAAATGAACTTTTGTTTACCATGTATTACCTGCCATGTGAATATTAAACTAAAATAAATCGACTTTCACAGCTATATAAATCTGACCAAATATATATAATTTTGTGTTGAATTTTCTATAGAACATTACATCGGTGGTGTAATGATTTTCATGTTCACCTCAAGTGTTGTAGCTCATGGGTTGGAGCCCCAGTCGGATCAAATCAAAAACAATAAAACAGGTATTTAAGGTGTAAGTTCAAAGACTGGTTGGCTTGAATCAGGATAATGTGTCCGAGTGGAGCATTATGTTTACCCATAGACTTTTGCTTCATTGAGCTAGCACTATGAAAATCCAACTACGCATTTGACCTCATCATCATCTCATTGAAAATTAACTTGTTCTCACCATGATATAGCTGAAAAATTTGTCATTTGGCATTAAACATCAATCATTCACTCTGTAAGACATGACTCATGTACTGTATTTTTAAAGCAGAGACCCACTTTCACAGAAAAAATTGCAAATATGACCATACTCTCATTTCTACATATTGGTTCAGGAAAAGTGCAATAAAATATCACACTGTCAGAACAATTCCAAAATACAATAGCAATATTTTAGAAAGATGCAAAATCAGTATACAAATGTACATGTACTTTAATGGCTTGGTAAAGGTAAAAGTGGAGGGGGTTAAAGCGGCATTTGCGGTAGTGCCTACCGACAAAATTTGTGGGCAGGGCTTATCAAAACTCCCCGTTGATATGAACAGCAGATTTATGAAACTGTATGTCACATGACCTCAGAAATTTGAATTTTCAAAGTAATTTTTGTAGTTTTTAGACTGATGAAGAATATTATTTTTAATAAGACTGAAAGTTTCGTAAGGAGGAACACTAGTGACCATGTCTGTCAAATATATTGCTCCAAAAGTAACTGTGAAACTATGCATCATTGATTTAACCTCCTCACCGTGGTCAAAATAATGAACAATCTGAATGTTTGATCCGCCCACAGCTATTNATTTATAACCCCCCCCCCCCCCCAGGTTTTAAGCTAATTTTATCAACCCAAAATTTAGAAATTCAATGACTTCAGAATTGAATTTTAGATTAATAACCTGTGAAATATCAGTATTATCTGACAATCCATTTGGAGTACAAAAAATGTATAGTCCTTTCTTCTTTAACACAACAACAAGTTCATTGCATTTATAAGTTATAATGAAACATTATTGGATTATTTAAATTTTACTGTAGGAAGTTAGCTCCCAACAGTGTCAAAATATGATGAATATTTAATAAAGCCATTTATTATGTGTTCTCCAACATCAATTGATATCATCTATCATCATATAATGTTATACATCATAAATATATAAAATATATTATAGTAGTCATAGCTGGTTATGTGCCTTTAATCCTGGGATCAAAGCAACTAGAAGTTGTTTATATTACAATGTCAAGGTTATTAGGGTTACATGGTAAGATGTTAACTTAATTTTCTTAAAACTGTCACTTGATGTGTATATGTAATTTTTTTTTATCTGATTCTGATGTAGATTTCCAAAGAAATATTTAATGGAAACTAGTGTCTTGTGTCCTAAATAAGTTAACCTAGAAAGTTTTTTGTTTTTTTACATTTTGTAGCCATATCTTGTAAATTTTAGTATGCAACTTCTCATTATGTACATATAGATTCTCCTTCAGTTGCCTGTGGGTTACGATATTTCTACACTCAAGAAAGTTAAATTAAAAATTTTAACCACACGCAGTCAGGCGAGTGGTTAAAATTTTTTATTTAACTCTCGAGAGTGGAGAAATATCGTAACCCACATGAGCAACTGAAAGAGAATTTGTTTCTCCCATTATTTAACACGAACTTTATTTCAAAAGGCGTCAAACGAGTCATATGCGGGGAAAAGCACGAGACATTATAATCCTCTAGAGGATTACAGATTTTTTCACCACTGGTTCAGCAGGGTTAAAACGATGTCATAATGGGAGAAATGTAGTTATAGAATGTTTTTGAAATATATTTGATTTCTTGAAAATACATGTAGAAAAATTAGTTTAAAAGTGCATTTCCCATGATTTGGCAACAAAAATGACAGGAAATTTTTCTTACTTTGAAAATTATATTTCATTTACATTGTCAAATTCAGTTAAATGTAATTATTATTGAAATTATTAAATAATTTTTTCCCTTGAGTCCTAGCAGTTTTCTGTTCAATGCAAATTAGCATTTGAAAATATGTCGATCAAAGCAATTTGTAGGATTTTTTACGAGGAAAAATTGGTATTTTATCAATTTTTTTTTGCCGATTCTGAGTTACCACTAAAATAATTATGATGAATAATAGATAAACCAATAAATACAATGTTCTCCCCAGAATTTCTGAGTTCATAAATTTTTAATAGCAATCTCATATTATGTACAGAATTAAACATGAAATATTGATAAAATGAAATTTACACAAATATTAACTCAAGTATCCCATTTCAAGGTAGTTATAAAAGTACACAAATACCAGTATACATGCATGTCTAATTGATATGTTTTGACAATATTTAAAAAACAAAGAATCGGTGTATTGTACATGTATTTAGTGGGTGGTGGTTGTCATATACAATATTACATCATATAGATAGTAAGATAAGTACATTTGTACTTTTCATTAACTGCCTTAATGGACATCAATTTCAATTAATAGAAAACCTTTTACTGTAATTAACTTATATATACTCTCTGGTTGATAGTATATAGACACATACAAAACAACAAAATGTTTTCAACAAGATTTTCACCTCTGGGGGATTTACTAGAAGTGTTTTTAGAGGTCATAGGTCAAACATGGAGTTAAAATGAGAAAATTATGATGTTCATTTGACAAGATTTTGTTCTAAATGTGACACATATTTAACATAGGAAGTTGTATCTAAGTGTTAGTGAAAAACAGGTAAGAATCTTGTTATTTTGTTCAGAATTAATTAAAATGAGAAATGAAATAAAAAAAACCACACTGTCCGAACAGAAATGTAGATCAAATAGTTTGTTTAACAAGAAATCTGCTTTTGAAAAAAGATGTTTTTAATTAAATGTTTAAAAGTAGGTTATCAGCATATTACAATCAGGCAGACAACTCAATTTCTGTACAATTTTGGGCCGTCGTGGCCGTGTTCTTATGGTTGTTGGATTTTTAAATACCTATGCAATCACTTTAGTGCCTAGCACCACTAACGTGAATTGGAATCCCGGTCAGACGAGGTGTACTCGATACAACATTATGTGATAAAGTTTGTCAGTGACTTGAGACAGATCGGTGGTTTCCTCCATCAATAAAACTGACCGCCACAATATAACTGAAATATTGTTGAAAGTGGTGTTAAACATCATAACCATATTAACCCTGTGCAATTTTTTATTGGCCTGTGTTGTTAATTTCCCAATCATTGGTGTTGATATTTTTCTATGGATTAAAATCTCACCAGATAAAGGCTGCACTGCTTGTGCATCGACTAAAACATTTAAAAAAAAATGTTAAGACTTGCTTATGGGAGAAGTGAATACAAATGAAATGCACAATTCTTCTTTTGATTGTTGACAGTGTAATGGTTTCTGTTTATAAAGATCAATAGATAATTGAAAAATGAGCTCTAAAATATAATGTCTACTATCTGTTTAGCTTGGTACTGTAAACAATTAATTTCTACAATTATCAATACAGTGAAACCTGCTTATCTCAAACTTGGTTAACAGGTTAAGTGGTTTGTTTAGCTTGGGTACTGTGAACAATTTCTACAATTATCAATACAATGGAACCTGGTTATCTCAAACTTGGTTAAGTGGTTTTCTTGGATTACTCAAAATAACAATATGGTCTGTTCTTAGTAATAACTAAGTAATTGTTTGCAACAAGTGTTCTGATAACATGAATACTTGTTAATTCAAAGTAAACTATATATGTCCATTTAACTTTCATCACAATGAGGTATGACTGTACATGTATACATTTTGTATTTGTATTTTCTTGACACCTGAACAATGGTTGGTGAAATGAACTTTGCATTTGTGAGGATTCCTTCCCTCTTAATGTTAAATTAAAATTTTCATTGAGATTAACTTTTTGGATTTTTTTTGCTTCTTGAACGACTGAAATGTAATTATTTTATGTTTGCCACATATGAAAATAAGTGAGGAAGTAGTACAGTATCTAATTTAGCCTTGTACATCTTATACATGACTTAAATACACAGCATTGTATTGTGCAACCAACTACATGTATACTACAAAAATAAAAGATTTTCCAAAATTTGTCATGTGAACCTTCTTTTTTCACAGGAAGTATACTTAGTTATCTTGATCTGGCAAACCTTTTCTGTAATATAATACAATGTACATGTGTACTTAAGCATTTTATTACTAAGTGTCAAAAGAGGATCATCTACATGTGCTTGATTTAGGACAAAATGTCTCTGATAAATATATTATTTAACAGTATAATTCTCCAGTTTCGAGGAACTCTTTGTAGACATCAAGAGCAGAAGGTTAAGATCTCTGAAGCAGCTTGATCATTTTAGATATGTGTATCAAGGACAGAGGGTTAAAGAAGATCTCTTGATTAGCTTGATTATTTTAGATACATGTATCAAGGACAGGGTTGGGATTTCTTGATAATTTTAATTTATAATTACCGACCCTCATATTTTTGTACCAGTCATAAACCAGGACATAGATATCCACATCTTTCGTTCTTGTCTTTCTTCATGTTTTGAGGTCAAAGGTGAGTCAGAAAAGTGGTTCATGTTGATTTGTTGGTTAAAAACAGTCTTCATCCTGGCATCCTTAATAATGTCTATCTTATATGTCAGATAAAAAATAAAACTGGCAGTGGCGTAGCTAGACCTGTAACGATGTGGAAGCACAAAATTGGGGCAAGGGGTCTGGGGGCCGCTGAAGGCCCCCAGTGGGTCCAGGGCAAAGCCCTGGTAGGGGGTGCCGGGGAGTGAAGCCCCCCGGAAGCTCTGAGATTTTAGGAAATAGGCACTGAATTTGAAATAACAAAGTTGGTTGGATTTTGTTGGCAAGTTCAAAAGTTTTGCTTCAAACTAAAATAAAACGTGTCATATTTTCATGTTACGAAGAGAATATATAGCCGGTCAAAAGTACAAATGCAATCAAAGTCGAGCCTGGACCTAAATCGCCATCAAATATGATGAAAATATAAAGTGCACAAATTCGATATGTGTGCAGTAATTGTGCAAAGTTTGAATAATGAGGAATGAGAATTATTGGAATTTAAGATTACACAAATTATGTAACCGTAAGTGTTGTGAACGGACGAACAGACGGAGTGGGAAGGCCACCTAGACTTGTTGCTTTTGCTGTTGGCGATGCAGGTAAAAAGAAAATTAACATATTCATATGTCTTTATCTCAAACCAAACACACTTGATGGTTTCATTCTACTAATGAATCGGTTACTCCTGATCTTCGGTTTGTGTCGAGATTAAAAATGCAAGTCGACGCTTTTTCTTCAAAGCAAAGCTGTCAATAATTTTCTCAGTATCTAAGTCCCATTTTTTATAAAGCCTTTCTGTTAGCATCGTGGCTCGGACATAAGTTTTAATTCGCCTCATTACACTGAAGCTTCTCTCAGCAGTAGCCGTTGTGACTGGCATGGTAATCAAAATGACAAGACATATATAGATGTTTGGATACATATCATAACTTGTTGCGTGAAGTGTTTCCGATAGATAATAGACGGTTTTGGATCTGAGGCAATATCCCATTTAACAATCCATCTATCTATTTCCTGCCTAAATTCAGAAACGTCTTTTGCTATAAGATCGTCACTAAATGTCTCGTATAACTTCCCAGTAAGTTCTCGAGTCAAACCACTCAGCTTCCTTGGAATAAGATACTGCACACAAAAACGGTCCTCGTTGGTAACCAATCGGCTTGTTAACTCCTGAATGAGATGATCTAGAAACGGCAAGTACATTGCCAGTTTCCAGTACTGGCTTGGTATGTACATGAAGGGGCCGGAGTAGAGTGGTATCAGTTCCAGAGCTAAATTCAAACGGTATAACATGAATATAGTTTTATTAAACATACTTTTCCACGATGTAAACAAATAACACAGTAACAATACACAAACTATACACGATTCTTCTATATCTCTATTTATTCTCTGTTGTCGTCCTCTCTCTCTTTTTTGTTGTTGTTGTCAAAATGATGTGGAAGCACGTGCTTCCGTGCCTCTGCGTAGCTACGCCACTGACTGGCTTTGATAAAAGAGAAATACAGTCAGAGGGGAGGAGACAGTATCTATACTAATGTCTGGCCTCCCTGTGGTATAAAATTGAAAAATATGGAGCAGTCATAATTAATTTCTGGCAGAAATTAACATGGCACATGAGTATTAAGGAAGACAACCTATTTATTAACCTTTAGTTTATACTAATTAAATCTTGAAACTGTCAGGAGTTTTATCTTAATTAAAAATTAACATGGCTCATAAGTATTAAGGAAGACAACCTATTTTTAAACCTTCTGTTTATACTAATTATATCTTGAAACTGTCAGGAGTTTTATCTTAATTTAAGTTTTTTGGCACAATTTTATCATTTGAAATATGTTCACTTTCTTTCATCATAAAATACTGTTTTTTTCCTACCTTCACATATCTCAGACTTGATTCATTAATGTTTACATACCTGTCTTACTTTTGTTTGGTAAACATTATTTATTTTGTGCAGAATAAATTGATTGGAATCAAGAGAAAAAAATGTGGTTTTTTTTTCTAGCAGCTAGATGGCAAGTATTGTAAAAGAATATTGTATTCCTTGGTAAATATTGATATTATTTTTGGGATAATGAAAAATGACTGTTGTCCTATATAATGATGGAATGTCTTCTCTGTTTGTGTGGTTCTTTCAGGAGGGTCTCTTTAATTGTGGTTAATTTCAAAGTTTTACAGGTGTATACATGTATGTGAGTGTTTCATGTTTTTCAAGAAACATTCATGTATACAAGAAGTGAACTTATCCTAAATTGATGATTATGCACTTAATTAAAATTAGTATGCATACTTACATGAATTGAATTAAACAAGTCAATGTGGGGAGGGCATTTTCTCTGTGTCGAAAATTTTTTCATATCAAATTTTCCTTCTATTTATACCCCCCGCATACAAAGTTTGGGGGGGGTATATAGGTTTCACCCTGTCTGTCTGTCTGTCTGCATAGAGGGTACATGGTTTGTCCGTGCAACTCCTCCTAAAGTTTTTCTGCTAGGAAGTTTTTATTTTGCAGATCATTTGTACATATATCAAAGATGTGCATGTGGTAAAGATTTTGATTTTTATGCATTTTTACCAAAAATATAGATTGTTGAACTTAGTCATTTTTTGGTGAATTTGGCAAAAAGGGTACATGGTTTGTCCGCGCAACTCCTCCTAAAGTTTTTACGCTAGGAAGTTTTTATATTGCAGATCGTTTGTGCATTCATCAAAGATGTGCATGTGGTAAGGATTTTGATTTTCATGAATTTTTACCAAAAATATAGATTGCTGAACTTAGTCTTTTTTTGGTGAATTTGGCTAAAAGGGTACATGGTTTGTCCGCACAACTCCTCCTACAGTTTTTACGCTAGGAAGTTTTTATATTGTAGATTGATTGTACATATATCACAGATGTGCATGTGGTAAGGATTTTGATTTTTGTACATTTTTACTAAAAATATAGATTGTTGAACTTAGCCATTTTTGTGTGAATATGGCAAAAAGGGTGCATGGTTTGTCTGCGCAACTCCTCCTACAGTTTGTAAGTTAGGAAGTTTTTACATTGCAGAACATTTGTACTCATATCAAAGATGTGCATGTTGTAAGGATTTTGATTTTCATGAATTTTACCAAAAAATATAGATTGTTGAACTTAGTTATTTTTTTTTATTTGTGAATTTGGCTGAAAGGGTACATGGTTTGTCCGTGCAACTCCTCTTACAGTTTTTATGCTACGACGTTTTTATTTTTGTTGAATGTGATTAAATATTATAATTTGACAAATAATATATTTTCCGTGTAGACTTAGTTTTCAATAATCTTGGACACAGTCAGAGTGAAGCGGGGGGTATTAGTCTCGCTATGCAGACAGTTCTAGTTTTTTTTGCTCAAGCTTGAATTTGTCTTTACAAGATGTGTATGTTGCTGATAAGGAATAGAAGTGTAAGTTTTGTATTTTCTGTATACTGAAGGGTTCACCCACCATCTGTCAGTGTCTGTATTATATGTTCCACTAAAGTTAATCCACAAAATTCTTGCCACTCTTGATGCATTTTAGCCAACATTCATTTTCATGACTGGCTGATGTTCATGATCACCTATTTTGTTTTTTCTTGAGATTTTTTTTTTTACATGCCCATTTATTTAGAGTTATGACTAAGTCCTTTTTGAATGCCTGTATATATCCACTTTTATTTTTTGCTATGTAATTCAGTCCATTAATATCAATAAAAAGTGCTGTTGTAATAAATGTAGTGAAAATGTTCCTTTCCAAATCCTAAATAAACTCAGCTCCTTTGCAAATCAGCTGCTTGATATTTATTCCCAACATAGAAAGTTTAACTTGTCTATATTTGGAACAGTTGCCATTGTAAGTTGGTCCAAAGCATGTTTGATTTAGACCGGTTTCATTGTATTTCAAAAAGCTGTATGTACACTGTACTATAATTCTCATCTTTTAAGGTCACTCCAACGAAAAACCACCCCATTTGTCTGACCAGAATTCAAATGTACAGTAATAGTATAATACTACTAAATTGTCCCCCTCCAGACAGGCCACCCCTCTTGTCAGGTCAGATTTCAAATGCATAGAAATAGTAAAAACTACTAAATTGTCCCCCTCCTGACAGGCCACCCCTCTTGTCAGGTCAGATTTCAAATGTACAGAAATAGTGTAATACTACTAAATTGTCCCCCTCCAGAGAGGCCACCCCTCTTGTCAGGTCAGATTTCAAATGCATAGAAATAGTAAAAACTACTAAATTGTCCCTTCTGGAGAGACGCCACTCCCTCTTATAGGGTCACCTTTTCAGAAGGGATTGTCAAACATAAGGGAGACTAATGTGCTACAAAAATAGACTGTTTGTTAATAAACCTCAGTTAACCAATAATAATAATGAGATTATATATAGTGTGTGTTTTTTCTATCCAGACTTCCTTGTTAGTACTGCTCAACGATGATGTCACAAAAATTATTAATTTTTGTAATGAATGGAAATAGTCATTAGACATATTGTTAGGTGTCAGCTTTATGACAGTAATGAAGTGATATGTTACCACAAGTATTTGTGAGGTATTATATGTCTGAGACATCCTAATATTGTCTTCCAATAAAAAAAAAACCAGTTTTATTTGTTGGGGATATTTTCGTAGATCCCTGTTCATGTCTTCCAAACAGTATATACAGTCAAACCTGCCTTAAAAGGACAGTCTAATTTTTCCCATCAATGAATAGTGCATATAATTTTAACCTGTGTATAAAGGGCAGATTTTCAGGTTCCCCTGAGTGCATTTTATATACAGGTTTGACTGTAATTGGTATTTGTTTCTTCTTTGCTAAATAACCAACGTTAAGTAATAACAGGACTACAGGTTGGACCAGCGTTGTAATAGGTGTGTCTGAGTGGTCAGTGAAGTGACATGTCTACTAGTTAAGTAATAACAGGACTACAGGTTGGACCAGAGTTGTAATAGGTGTGTCTGAGTGGTCAGTGGAGTGACATGTCTACTAGTTAAGTAATAACAGGACTACAGGTTGGACCAGAGTCGTAATAGGTGTGTCTGGGTGGTCAGTGGAGTGACATGTCTACTAGTGGACTGTTGTTTCTGTGAGCTAGAGTAAATGTGCTGGTCTTGAATAAAACAGACTTCTAAATTCATCATTAAAAATTTATAACTTCTTTTCACCATGGTATAGCTGAAAAATTGCTGAAATCAAATTTCAAAAACTTTATGTTAATGAATTGCCTAAAATGGATATTTTTCAATATACATTTTTTGTATATAAATGATTTGATTTAGTTGGATATTTAAATACAAAATGGAGCTGTTGTAGTCTTGATCCTATGATAGTTGGATTTACAACTACATGTGCAATCAGTGCCCATCACTACTAACATTGTTAGTTCGAGTCCTGCTCATGGCGAGGTGTACTCAATACAACATTATGTGATAAAGTTTGTGACAGGTCAGTGATTTTCATCATGCACTCTGGTTTCCTCCACCAATAAAACTGACCACCACGATATAGCTGTCAGAAATGCTAAACAAACTGAATTGTTGTTTAGAATTATGTATTTGTTAATTAAAACGAGTATATTATTTCTCTTGTTTTTGTTTTGAGGAAATACATATAGCCTTTCTGTGACATCTCGCGTATGAAGTAAATGTAGGACAGTTTTTGTACACAAGCAGTATATATAATACTTTCTTAAAAAGGTGAAAGTACGTAAGATTGTAATCTTTAAACATAAATGTTCTTATTGTATATAATCAGGTAAAAAGAATTAGACCATATGTGTGACATTTTAGTAAAGGTTACTATTCAATATAGAATTCACTTCATCTAAAGAAAAAAATGTATGATACTTTTGATGAAAATTGATGAATTAAAATTGTGTGTTTGCTTCAATAGTTATCAACTCAACGTTTGTTTGTATTTATGCCTGTATAATAGAATATTCTATTTAACCACACGAAGGACAAGTGTTTATAAAATTATTTCAACCTGATCTTATTATCTGTTTTGATACCATGGAGTAGTAAGGAGTAAGAGCCAATACAATGTAGTGGTTGGCTCAGTATCAGGATA
>MJUT01029485.1:1050679-1062408 GCA_002080005.1 Gigantidas platifrons | reverse complement strand
GTAAGGAGTAAGAGCCAATACAATGTAGTGGTTGGCTCAGTATCAGGATACCATGGAGTAGTAAGGAGTAAGAGCCAATACAATGTAGTGGTTGGCTCAGTATCAGGATAATGTGTCTATGCTGACTATGAGATGAAGAACAACAGTTTTATTTGCCCAGGTCTCAGATTGATTTACTTTTAGTTCTGACTTACATTATAGTTCCGTATCTGTATTGAAGTGGGAGATTTTAAATGGTTTAACCCAGAGCTCTCGAAAACTGTCGGGCCCGTCTGACAAAAAAGAATATTTCTTTGGTTTTGAGTCAGGGGATCTTCTTGTTAACCTGATTTTAATTATTGCAAAAAATTACATCTTCAAGTGCAAACTCAATGAACAAAGGCTAAGTATTGTAGAATTTAAACATAAAATTATGTGGTACCGTTGACTTGAACAATATATATCAAAGAAAAACAGTACCATTTTAGCATTTGAAAAAATGTGGACCCCCTTACAATATATTTTCAAATAATCATAATATTTTTTGTTTGTTTGATTCATATAGTGATGAGATTCTTTTTTCAGCTTTTTTGATTAAGTACAAAATGTCAGGAGCAATTTCATATTTTAGAAAAACAAAATGGTAAGAGAGTGTGTGTGAAAGATGAATGAAAGTGTTTATTACTATTATATATTATTATTTCTTTATTTTGTTTATCATAATGTAAAACCAATGTAGTCACAAAACTTATTGATTTGAAAACCACTGTCACACCCTAGTCAGGTGGTGATGTAAGGGAATTTATAAAATCCTGACTATATGAAAAAATAAAAAAATAAAAAAAGGGTATGACTTTTCAATGTGTTGCATCAGTCCTGATGTCCGATAAAAGGTTTGGTACTTATATCATTGTTTTTGGTCTTTCTGGTATTAAGATCAATCTTTGTTGACAATATATTTTTGTCACAATTTACATACATGTATATGTTTTAAATTTTATTTCTTTATTTTTCAGATACAGATATTTGAAAGTTGACATGTAGTGACAAATGATTTGATATTAAAGTAAAGCCCAAAATGGGTGCAAATTCTTCCTATCTGGAGTGTAACAATTCTGGGGCAAAGTCTCCACAATTCCCACGATTAGGTCATCAGTATACAGTATCAGAAACAGATATAAGTGTACGGGAAAAAAAGAAAAAAGCTTCCAAGTTTGCAACATTGAGGAAAAAGTTAATCCGTTCAAGAAGACACAGTCGTTCATTAGATTATGGGAGAGCTTTAAGAGATTTAATATCAAACTGGTCTTTCAGGGATCTTAATTGTCTGATACAGGAATATGAGGCATTGGCTGCTCTCAAAGAGTTAGCTATAGCTGCAAATTTAGCTCGCTCTCCCGCTAACTCATTTAGACAAGATTTGTCACAATTGTTTGACAGCAAGTTGTGCACAGATGTTGATCTGGTATATAGGGGAGCCTGCTTCCCTGCTCATAGAGCTTTGTTATCATCAAGAAGTCCATACTTTAGGAATTTGTTACGATATCATACATATGGTTCACAGGTTCCAGTGAAGTTAAAAACAGTTGGTGTAGATGTATCATTGTTTGCCATCCTGTTGAGATATTTGTATACAGATTCAATCAATTTAGACGAATTACGTAGAGAACATAGGGAAATTTTAATGAAATTAGCCGAGGAGTTTGGTTTACCAAATCAACTTGAATATGATTTACGAAATCTACTTGACTCGGGAGATTATTGTGACGCCTTGTTAGTGTTCTCGTGTGATAGTGAATGCTCCGATTCATTATCACATGACCTCCCAGCTGATGGGGTTTGTAAAGCAAAACAATTAGAATTGCCCTGTCATAAATGTGTTTTAGCCGCTAGATCTCCATTTTTCCGTAATTTATTATTAAGACGTGCACGTTCAGGTGAAGAATTAACAGAACGGACGTTACAAACAACTTCGTTGATAGTGTTAGATGAAAGTGTAATTCCTCGTAAATATGCCAGGGTATTATTAAACGCTGTATATCAAGATAGTGTGGATTTATCATTGATATTAAGAGGAAGTGCTAGTATGTGCAGTTTAAGTGAAGCTCAGGCAATTGTAGCTGGAAAAGGACAAATGACTCTTGTTGATGAGGCAATGGAAGTATACCAGATAGGGCAGTTTCTAGATTTTCCTATTTTATCACAAGGTATGCAAACATATATGTAAAATATTAGTGCATTATGTACATGAGGGCTGTCGTTGTCGTGATTGTATGGTAGTTAGATTTATAACTACCTATGCAATCAGAGTCTATCACCACTGACGTTGTGAGTTCGAATTCTGATCAGGTGAGGTGTACTTGATACAACATTATGTGATCAAATTTGTCAGTGATGGGCAAGTCGGTGGTTTTCTCCAGGTACTCTGGTTTCCTCCACCAATAAAACTGACCACCACGATATAACTGAAATATTGTAGAAAGTGACGTTTAAGAAATAATTCATGACAGGCATAGAGTTGTGCAAATTTGTACATGGGCTTGGCCTTTATATTCTAATTTTACCCCGAGCGTCAGCGAGGGGTAAAATCTAAGAATATAAAGGCCCAGCCCATGTGTAAATTTGCACAAATTTATGCCTGCTATGAATTATTTCGATTCTAATAGGACAAATACGGTAATTTTTTACCTTTCGTGAACTATTCACACAGCATTTGGTGGCTGTTCCATTTACCTCCTTCGGAAATTTTGAATTGATTTTGAATTATTTGTTTTTGAACGAGATATTTTAAAACAATAAAACAATATTTTAAAAAGCTTACCTTGAAAACTTATTTTAGTTAAATTGTATCAAACTTGAAGCGTACACGAAGCCAAATAACGTCTAATCTTTACGTTTCAAACTGGAAGTCTTCATATGACGTCAGTGACGTCATGTTGATTATGTTCCAAAGTCGTCAATAACATTTCGCGGATTTTTTTCAGTTTACAGTCGTATGTGTATTGTATGAGGCTCTCCTTGGGTATTTCTTTTATAGTATTTAGCGTCGAAAACAAACATGATGTCAAAGAATAAGAATTATAAGGATTGTAGCACTGTGTTTTTAGGAAATTATGTATGTATAAACTCCGGCAGCTCACTCACAAAATTTCACAGCGGGAGTCACGTGGAACAGCCAGATTTGTTGTGTACCGCACTTGCACTAAATATAGAGATATTGAGTAATATCGTGTGTGCCGTTTTATAGACGTCATATTAGAATAAACACTATAACCCTAGCCATGTTCATGACATATGGATATTGTATGTTGGTTGGGATCTTTCCTATTTGTTTAAAATAAATGGTTTGAATATAAAGTGCCTTAAAATCACTTCAAATAGAATTCATATTTTTTAGCTTGGTCGAGTTCTAAAACAATAATGTTTTGTAAAGAATTTTAAGAGTTGTTCCCATTAAAGATGTCGGAAAATGAGAACATGTTCTTGTCAGCAACTAGCAATTTACGAATTGATTCAACAGATTGTACCGGTACCATCTGTATGTGGACAATACATGGAAGAAAACAACTGATGTCCCTTGAAGAAGTTAAAATGTTGTGAAAATGTTCTTGTTCTATATATCTTGCCCACTAGCAAAACAGTCCCCCAACAGATTAAAAGCAAATTTATACAAGAGCAATTTCTTAAGAATGTCTCCATCAAGTTTGGAAACCAAAATTTTTCATAAAGAATTTGTAATATATACAATTAACACAACTCACTTGTGCATTTTGGATGCTTTTGACAATTTTTATACTTTTTTGTGGCAGTAAATACAATTTATTATTTTTTTTTGTAGGTTGTGAAGATATTATTACAGAGAATATATCAGTTGATAATATATTGAGTATTTTAAACTGGAGTTCAGAACCACATGGATCTCAGTGGGTCAAAAGACAAGCTTTACAGTTTATGAAAGAAGAAATATTACAAATTATTCATTCCCCAGTGTTTTATGAACTAACTAAAGACCACTTAATGGACATGTTATGTTCAGATTTCCTGCAGGTAATTACCTCATGTTTCCTTATCAGTTCTAAATGTAAGATCTAATCTATAGGCTGATGTTCAGAAATGTCAAGCTGAATCTGTTGCACATGTCTCTTTTTACATACTAACAACTGAACAGACAAGTTGTATACATCATAGCTATGTTGACAGCATTGAAAGTGATAGACAAAAAAATCCTTTTAATTTTCTTCCATTTTTGTTCAAATGCAATATCAAAATGTTTGAAGTTTATATTCTGAGTGAAAAAAGGTCTTTTCTGCATAATTATTGCCTTCATATACAGATGTTCAGTTTATACAGCTATTACAGGTTAAATGAACAAAGATTTCCTCCACTTGGGACTTAAATATTGGTTTAGACAGTTTTCATTGTACATATATGTACTCATGTATTATCCATCAGTCAGAACTTCCCCTGATCTAATATTATGGATGTCCATGATGAGTATAATTGTAATATATTAAAGAATCTGTACTACACATGTACATGTAGTAATATTCTTGTCATCTATGTATGCAGGTACGACAACAATGAACATGTATATACAGGTAGCTTATTAATTACTGTATTATATCTACTTTTTACAAGGAAGGAGGAGTTTAATATAAAGATGTAAATTACACCATGTTAAGTCATCTGGTCAACCACTATGACTATACAAATGTATTTGCATGTATTATAAGGAATTGGGAACTTGATTTGATACAGATTGGTTGAAATAAATACTTTCTATTATCCTTTAAATTCTACATGTATGTGCAATGCTTTCAATACATGAACTTAAATTTACATCTCATGTGCAAAACTGTGATGATTGGCCTTTAAGTTCTGTACATGTAATTCATACATATACAAATGTATATATATGCATAAATACTTGTACTTTGAATTTTATAACCTTATCGTTTGACGTTAGTGTATACCTGGTGGTTAACATGTTCGCATAGAGTGTGGTAGACCGTGATTCGTGAGTTCAAACCCTGTTCGGGTCAAACCAATTACTATAAAATTGGTATTTGCTCATTCTCCGCTAAGAACACAGCATTATGGATTAAGAGCCAATACTGGTTGGCTCAGAATCAGGATTATGTGTCCAAGTAGAGTGACATGTCTACCCATAGACTTTTGTTTCACCTAGCACGAAAAATCCAACCAAGTGTACGTGTTGGTCTAGTACAAAACAGACCCCATCATCAACTCATCAACAGTAACTTGTTCTCACCATGACATAGCAACAAAATTGCTGAGTTGGCATTAAGCAATCATCACTCACTCACTCTATTTTCTTTCTGTTTGTAATATAGAACAATGATTTATCAAGATTATGATCATTATATATACATATACAGTCAAACATGTATCAAGAAGTCACCTTTGGGACAAAGAAAAAGTGGTCTTATAAAAATAAGACAGGTGACCTCTTAAAAGAGGGTCAATTCATATGAAATGTTCTATGACAGGAGAAGAAAAAGGTGACCTTTTAATACAGGTAGCTGCTTAATAGAGGTGACCACATGGGCGGGTTTACCTGTATATGAATTACTGAAAACATTATTTCTTAGTAGGTCTCCCTTCAAATTTACAAGAAGTCATTTCTTTCTGTGGATCAATTTGCTATTTGTTCAAAAAAGAAATTGATGTTTGAAGTTGGAACATTTGCATGAAGATAAAATGTAACTTTTTATTTTGACAGGCGGGAGAACTAGATATTCTTACAGCAGTTCTGAAATGGGGGGAACATCATTTAGTCAAAAAGATTGAAGAACGAGGTTTGTATTATGTGCAGTTTGAAACAATTTTAAATCTGTAATCAATCTAATGATAAAATTCAATTTGTTTTACATGTACATACCTGTATATATAGCCATAGCAAATCATATGTAGTATTTGATTACTATTACTGAAATTTACCTTTTCCTAAACTTCCTAAACTTCTCAATGTATGCAATAGTAAAAAAAGATAATTTAAAGAATTGACAGAGAAAAAATTATCGTAATGCTGATATTTAGGACAAATCCACTAGTTCATACACAACATTGTTTACAGGCATGCATCACTGTCACTACCAAACTAGTTCAATCATCAATCCACTGATCCGATTTTTGTTAAAAATATGTTCATATATGTATGTTAATATAATATAAGAGTTTTTATTGTTCTTAATTACTACCCTCCTATACCAGAAGTTAAGACCTCAAATATAGTACATACCAGTATACACTTTCAAATGTAAGGAATTTATACACAGAACTTATTTGAACTGGAATGAGGTCACATCCATGCAGCAGCTCTAAAGTTATGTCCCTTGAAATTATAAAAATTGCAAAACAAATTGGCTATGCATTTTCGTTCTCTGAAATCATATAACAGAATTACACTGGCCTAAAACATCACATGTATGTCATGAACATTTCTAAAAAAAAAATCTAGTGATGACATAACGGTAACACTCATTATTACATGTTGGGTCCCTGGAGAACCAATGCAAAAATTTCAATAGACACTTTTCAACTGAATTTGTAAATTACAAGAAAGGATGCACTCGACTCGCAGCCGCAAGTGATAAAGTTTACCAGTTGCTTGCCTATGGTCGGTGGTTCTCTCCAGGTACTGTGGCTTCCTCCACCACTAAAGCTGGTTGCCATGATATAGCTGAAATATTGTTGAAAGTGGCATTAAAACACCAAAAATCAAATCAAATCAACTGAATTATATTAATACATTATAAACAATGGACTAAATATTTTACATACCTATAATTAGCTAAAGTATATTCTTGTTCTTGTTCACATGTACATATATTACTTTCATTACAGAGCCAAATTTACTCAGTCACACAGCTCACAGTATCAGTAAGAAAGGTGTTAAGAAGAGAGATCTAAATGATACAGAATTACGAGACATTCTTTGTGATTTAATCTCATTGGTTAGAATAGATCATGTGATACCTTATAATAATGATTTGTTAAATAGTGCAATAAAGCGAGGTTTAATAAGTTCACCACCTTTACATATGATGGGTGATGAATGTCAGAGTGTACCTGTTTCTACATGGATACGTAACAAATGTTGTGGAACATTTACAAAGCCAAGACTTTTTACACCATATTTTGAAGAAGCGAAGGTATGTTTGGTTTTTCTGTCAAGACTTCTCTTCTGTGACAATGTTTTCATTGTATAATAAACTTGATTCATGAATAGCATGTTGTAAAGTAATTTAGAGTATAAATGTATTTGTAACTATTGAAGAAATTGACAGAATGAAATTACATCAATTTCAATTGATTGTTGATTGGCAGCAAGCTCTCAAAATATCACCAAAAAATGACAATCAAATTACTACAATTTCCAATATCCTGTAGGTGCATACTCTCCAAATATACAGAGAGTACCATTCATCTGCAGGCTAGGGGCAGTTTCACACTTATTTTAGTGTATGAGTTGTACACATTATTGAAGATGCTATTATGGCTGTGAAATGTAGAACAGCAGTAAAAGTGCTTTACTTTAAAGTGTGTCTAGGTGTTAAATTCAATAGTCTCTAATGTTTATTTACATCTATATTTCTTCTTACTAAGAAAATAACAACAACTGATGTAAATATAAAATCATGTTTGATTGTTACAAAGATATGACAAATAATCTAGCTTTACAAAGATATGACAAGTAATCTAGCTTTACAAAGATATGACAAGTAATCTAGCTTTACAAAGATATGACAAGTAATCTAGCTTTACAAAGATATGACAAGTNTTAAATTCAATAGTCTCTAATGTTTATTTACATCTATATTTCTTCTTACTAAGAAAATAACAACAACTGATGTAAATATAAAATCATGTTTGATTGTTACAAAGATATGACAAGTAATCTAGCTTTACAAAGATATGACAAGTAATCTAGCTTTACAAAGATATGACAAGTAATCTAGCTTTACAAAGATATGACAAGTAATCTAGCTTTACAAAGATATGACAAGTAATCTAGCTTTACAAAGATATGACAAGTAATCTAGCTTTACAAAGATATGACAAGTAATCTAGCTTTACAAAGATATGACAAGTAATCTAGCTTTACAAAGATATGACAAGTAATCTAGCTTTACAAGGATAGATAGGTCAAATTTAACTGCATCAGATTCAAAGATACCAAAGGGTATTCAGAAGCCATGTATTGAAGAAGGTCAGACAATACAATGGCCAAAAGAAAAAGGACAAAAATACAAACAACGATCTACAAAACACTACACAGAAAAGTAAAGATATAGCAACACGATCCCTACTAAAAACCGTGGGTGAAGAGTGCTTTTAATAATGTTAAATTGGCTTTTTCAAGTACAAGATTTCTGTAGAGTTTTTGTTTCATCCTCTGAATGGAAATTACACATTGAGAACACTTATCAGATTTTGTTCTTTCTATTCTACAGGCTGTTTTAGAAGAGCAGCTGACACAGGATCAAGATCATGACGCATGTCGTGTACGGACAATACAAATGTCCTCTATACCAGATACATTATACATGGTGGAGGATCGTCAATATTTACATACATTTGTACCATTCAATCCTAGTAGTAGTTCTACTGTAGATATTGTTGCTGGCACCATTCCTGGTAGGTATATTAATAGTCTGACTTGCAATATTGTTCTTAAACATATTTTTATTTTGGCCATCTTCTTAGCTTATTTCATAAGTTAGATTTTTGCACCATGCAGGCCTGTATTTATGGGACTGTAATGTTAAAACACGATTACAGTTAAATGAGCTACTAATGATGAAATTGTGTAACTTGATTACAATATGAACAAAATTTGGTTTGGTTGTTTCAAAGGTAAGTCAGTTTAACAAGCTACTAATGATGAAATGGTGTAATTTGATTGGTTAATGATAACTTTAATTTTTAATAACTATTTTCAAATTTTAATGTGTTTTTTTAGGAAACAGATTAATATAAGTGTTACTGTTTGTATCATGTCAACTCTCTTTATCACTACGAGACATGTAGCATCAAGTAGTGATGCACTTTACACAACTGACTAAACCTGATGCATACAAAAATGTACAAACAATTTTAGGAATACTTATATACATATAATATGTTTATCTAACATTTTAATAGGACAGAATATGGTAATATTGTTAGGTTTCATTAATGTATGTATTATTTAAACAAATAATGTTCTGATCTATCTGTCACGAAAAGTTTTACATCACATCACAAAAGTTTCATTTTTCAATCGCTGTCACTGTCTGAATACACAATTATTGCTTTACGTTTTTTGTAGGGAGATATTTTGCTTAATGTTTATTATTTTTGTTTCCAGTACCAGACAAAACAACTTTAACTATTATGATTCAAAGAGAGAAAGAATTACAAGAAAGTAAAGGGACTTCGAGAGCTTTAGCTCTACCTTACTGTGATAGACGTGCTGTCAATTATCAAATTCAATTACGTATTGTCAGGGAATTTGGATTACCGGACACTACTGTTGAAATTCTTCAAAATAGTCATTTTTATCACTCAAATGAAGTACGGCACCATCAACCTCCAACCCCTGTACGGACTAATCCTCTATTTCCTATAAAACGAAGACAAACTCCGCCGCTAAGTCGTAGAAGTCGACATGGTAGTCCTACAAAACCTGTACAGATGGTGTCACCTACTAGATCACTTAAACCTGTAAGTTTATGAATAAAATACAGTATACCCTCCTTAAACAGTACATCTTTAATCTGCCATCATCCTCATTACCATCAAATTTTAGTCTTGATTTACAAAAATAAAGGTAGTTTATATGTAAATTTCCTCCCTCAATATATTGACGATCTTGCTTATCATTAAAATATAGCTTGGCCCAAAAGGTGAAGGTATAATTGAACTCTATTTAACACTCTATCATAGATGAAATTTTTTTTATAAAAAAACAAGGTTACACACTCTTATACTAGCTCACTATAGGTGACATTCTGCTGAAATATATGTTGAACACTGTCAAATAAACACACCATAGGTGAAATTCTGCTGAAATATATGTTGAACACTGTCAAATAAACACACCATGGATGGAATTCTGCTGAAATCCATGTTAAAGGACAAATTTTCCACAATGTCAGACCTGCCTATATAATTTTGAGATATTTATGTTCATGTATCATGAAAAGTAAAATATAAAACATTTACTCTCAGTTACAATTTGTCACTAAATCTTTCAATCAGAATAATAAAATTGTGTTTGCAGATGAATTTTTAGTGCTTAGACTATCCAGTGACATAGTAGAAGGCACAAATAATATTTCAGAGACATAGAATTTTGATAAAAACACCCAAACTGATTGAGGACTACTGATCATGTGCATTTTAAGATATATCGGTATACATATATACATGTACATGTATCATATATAGGTATACATATATACATGTACATGTATCATATGTAGAGGGTTATATTAGGATGATGGTGTTCAACACCACTTTCAACAATTTTGTTAGTTATAACGTGGCGGTCAGTTTTATTGGTGGAGGAAACCGGAGAAAACCACAGCAAGTCACTAACAAACTTTGTCACATAATGTTGTATCGAGTACACCTCGCCTGAGCAGTATTTGAACTCACAATGTTAGTGGTGATAGGTACTGATTGCACAGGTAAACCCAACTACCATACCATCACGACCACGACAGCCCCTTCTGTATCTGTATCTGTATAGGTACTCTAAAGTGGCTCACTACTGAGCATTAATCTTCGAGGTATTGGCAAATTGTATCGTATGGAGATATATGTATCCTGCAATGATTAATTTGATTTTTTTTTTTTCCAGCCTGGTATGGTACCTTGTAATGACAGTGTCCTCAGTGAGACAATTCCTGATATTGCTATGGCAACAGCATCTGTAAGTCAAGTTCGCCTCCATGATGAATTTGAACTGGACATTGGTGATGGAGCTAGTCATCCTGGAACAATGTACATCTAACAAATTATGTGTTCACATCATAAAATCTTTGTTTTTGTTTTGTTTTTCATGACTTAAAACTGATTGCATTATAGGCCACCTAAAGTTAATATTGAGTTTCCTTCCATCTTCAAAAAAGCAAATGATCTCCGACAAAAGAGTTAATTATGTTCAAATAACAAATATTAAAAATTTAACTCTCAAAAATAATATGAAGTAAATGGAATTACGGGATACAGTATCATATTTTTAGGACGACAGATGACCACCTTTGTCCCTATCCATATGGTTTAACCTTTATATGACCAGGAATTTGCCAATTTTACCTATAGTTCATTAGGACTCTATGTACAATGTAGTTAAGAAAATATTGATTTGTGTAAATCCCTGAAACTACTTTTAGAATTGTGTTCATTTATTTATCCAATGTTCTTTAATATTTATATCCCAAACCACATTTTATGGGGGAAATTTACAATTGTTTTCATTTCCAATGTGTGCCAATATTGATAAGTATTGTCAAAGTGTACAACAAGACTTCTCAAGTTATGGGGTGAAGGATTTTTCTTTTAATAAAAATTGTTATGTTGGAGAATCAATTTGGGGTTGTTTTTTTTTTTGGACGGGACTGAAAACATACAACTTATTGTGTGGCCTATATTGTGTTAACAGTTTGTGATAATCATATGGATTCAAAGAATCTGTCATCTTATTATCATGTTTTTAGCTCACCTGACCCAAAGGGTCA
>MJUT01029485.1:1020370-1042476 GCA_002080005.1 Gigantidas platifrons | reverse complement strand
GACTTAGTTTAACATTGGACCCTATGGGAATTTCACATTTTCATCTTTTTTTCTGAAACCACGAAACAGATTTGAACCAAACTTGGCAGAAATGTTCATTAGATGGTCATATACAAGATTTTTGTTTTTGGCGCTGATCGGAAATCCAACATGGCTGCCAGGGCCCATAATGTGTTCTGATTGGTCGAAATTTTAAAAATCTTCTTGTTAGAAACCACTAAGCCAATTGAATTGTGACTTTACAGGAATGATCATTGGGTGATCCTGTACTAAACTTGTGAATCGTTTGCTGATCGGAAATTCAAGATGGCCACCATGACTCGACTTAGTTTTAACATAGGACCTATGGAAAAAATGTTTAAAAGTCTTCTCCTCTGAAACCAGCAAGTCAATTTAGAGCAAACATGGCATGAATGGTCCTTAGGTGGTCAACTTTCAAAATTATGTCCTGTGAGCCCGACCTCCATCCAAGATTGCCGCAGTCAGCGGACATAGTTTTAACATAGGACCCTATGGGAAAATTGTTTAAAAGTCTTCCCTCTGAAACCAGTCAGCCAATTTAAAGCAAATATGGCATGGATGGTCCTTGGGTAGTATACTTTTAAAATTGTGTCCGGTGACTACTACCTCCATCTAAGATGGCTGCCATGAGCAGACATAGTTTTAACATAGAACCCTATGGGATTTGAATAGTAACTTAGATGTATTTAGCATGCAGACATTCTTAAGAGGAATTAGTATATGTCAGGTGAGCGATACAGGCTCATGTGAGCCTCTAGTTCTATTTAGGCTGCCTATAACTCGAGTGTGCTCATTTTTCTCCTTTCAGGTTTCTTCTTCTCTATGTTTCAGCACTCCATTAACATGATAGCATGATGGGCACTACTGTCGGAATTCTAGACACTTCGGCACCGGGACAAATCGGCACCAGGACACTTCGGCACCTATGTGAGACATTTCGACACCAAGACAAATCGGCACCGGAATAACACTGCATATCATGATATATGTATACCTATAATGACCTTGGATGCGAAGAGTGTTTTGTGGGTTTGTGAGGGCCATCTTGTTTTTGTCTTCTTTTCTTTCGTTCATTATAACCTTATTTTTATACTGAGGCTTCATTTCTTGTATATTGAACATGGTACAATGTATATGTACTTGGCGCTTGATTTGGCTTCCCCTTTCGATGTGTTTGTTAATGAGTACTTCTTTTATATTTTTAGGGAATTCGGTCTTCCAATTCATTCGTTTCTATCACAGACCTAGGTCTCAGGTTCTTATGCTGATGATGTGAGGTTACTCCTTGAAACACGTGTACAGCATAATGCAATTCACAATTATATTGATGCAACTTTGGCATATTTGTATTTTTATATAATATTCATGACGATTCCCCATATCCAATTCTTGTTCCATATGTCATTCTTGGCAGACTGCAAATATTGCTCTCAAAACACAACCTTTGAGTTTTTTGCCGTTATACATTCATTGAATAACAAATCTTGCTTAGAGTTATTGTTATACAAACGTTTTTCCAATCAAGCTTTTTGGAAATAAAATAAATCTTCACGATTGATTCTAAAAACCGTTTAAAGGCGTTTTATAAACCGTTTTTAACAATTATACCTACATGTAGCTAACAAAAATGAGGGTTCTAATGGTCACAAAAAGTTTTAAAAAGTTATTTTTTATTCATATATTCAAGGATTTATACTATATAAATCCTTGATATATTCAACATAATTATATTCCGATATTCTGGTGAACATTTTAAATTATTATTTATGGTTTTAAAGAAAGTTCAAAGTGATCGGCGGTACTGACCGCATCTGAGGAATTGCATACTTTTAGGAGAGTCATTTTTTTTTTATTCAGATGGGCAAAATCATATAATCAAGAAACATATTTTTTACTATATCTTGAAAATAAAACAGCATTTGATACATTATTTAGTGGTCAGCGGTGTTTTTTAAGTGGTCGGCGGTGAAAATACCTACCCTGATAAAGTCAAATCGCAAAAGGGTAGAAAATGGACTCCTGATTTGTATATGTATATTGTGCTGTTGGAATCCGTTCACTAATCCTGTCTTGAACAACTCTAAAAAAAAAAAAAAGACTGGCGTTTTAATTTTTCAACATTTGCTCTGCAGTCTTCTAGTGAGCTTTGGACTAAAGTTACGCTTTTGAAGGCTCTGTCCCAGTATGTCAAGTGATCTCTCTTGCAGTGATCTGCTGAGGCCTTTCGTAAAAGCCAGACACAATTGAACAGCTCCTGGTTTGGTGTATGTGTGTTTTTGGAAATTTTGTGAAGAGCTCAAGGGGCTGAGCTATTGCAGGACAAAAATCTAATATTTTTCTAATTTATTATTTTATATGTATTTATATCTATAGAGTTTAAAATATGCTGTATTCATATATTTTCAAAACCGAAACTCGTGTAATGTGTTTTAAAATACAGCAGCAGTACTGTTGCCTGTAATTTTATTTGTAAAAATAAAGTATATTTAAAAAAGAATTTCCGTCAAAGAGCCTGAATTTACCACAGGCACTCGAATTCCGGACCCCCCTTTTTTTCCTCAATTGGTCCCTCCCGCGATTATGGTATGGATCTTTGTCTGGAAGTACATCTTTGAGCCATTTATCCATATTTTACAACATTTAGTGTTACAACTCTCTCGTTAGATAATAACTTTTGTTTCTAGGTCCAGCTGCCGTTTTACTTAAACAAACCTACGAGAGAGTTGTAACACTAAATGTTGTAAAATATGGATAAATGACTCAAAGATGTACTTCCAGACAAAGATCCATACCATAATCCCGGGAAAAAATGGAGGGTCCGGAATTCGAGTGCCTGTGGAATTTACAGGTTTTGGTGGTTTTATACCTTATACGAATTATGACACCAGACATGTTTATATAACCAGGCGCGTAGCTCCCTATACGCCAACACGCAGTTGCGTGCACATCGGCGTGCTGGAAAAAAATAAAGAGCAAAAAATATTAAATAAATAAGGAATAATGAAAAATTTTAAAAAGTGGAAAACAAAGTCTCGTAGTGGCTTTTTGTGAAAATTCAATGACATAAAAATTACGGCATTTCAAATTTTATCAGAAAATCGCTTCTACGCACAGTATCTGCTTCCTCGTGTTATAGGAAATATTACGAACGAACAAATCGCGACATTGTATGAGACATACCAGACTGACCTGACATGTAATTTAGACGAATTCAAGAGGGAGGTCGCTCGATGGCGAACTCGCTGGAGTATAACACCTCGCGATCAGATCACAGTCTAGGAACCTGTACGCCTGAAATCTCTTATTGACGTGTTCTTCTGTAAACTGCATTACGGTTTCGGTGAAATTCGACATCTTACACTTTAACGGCAGGTAAGTTTTTCTATGTTTTCATTAAATTCTAATAACATGTATTCCAAAAACTTGACAGAATGCGTATGATTGATTGATGCAAGGACTGCATCTTTGCTTTTTTAATGTATTAGCCGTATAGCGTCATATTTACCATTTTAACAGGTTCTTTTGAACAAGGATAAAATAAAATTGTCCCGTTTGACCCTATATCCTTGAATAATATTCTCGATACTTGTGTTGGTAATGTCAATAGATATGAACACAGTTTATCCAAAATTACAGATATGAATACCTCAGCATTGTTAAATAAATAGGCATTTTAAAATACAAATTTAGCACGTCAATCAGGGTACAGACAGTTTTCAAACGCGACGTCAAACAGACATACACAGCTACAGCAAACAACCGACAGCACATTCATTTTTTCAATCCAATTTTTTAGTAGGACAAATTATGTTTTCTTTATCGCTTATTTGTAAAAAGAATGCTTCTCACATCCAAAACTATCCATGCAAATACAGTCTAAATTGGAAGCCATTTAGGCATAAAAAAATGGAATTTTTACCTTTTCTGGTAGTAAAAACAAACGTTTGATACTCCATTCTGAATTTGTTGCGTTATGTCATCCAAATAAACTTTAGCGTCCGTTAGAGTAATGAATCATGTACATTCTGTAACTTTTTTACACAGATACATTGTATCTGTCGATAATAAATTCCGAAAAACTTGCCTGCCTTGAAAGCGTGGGCAGTCGATTTCCACCGAAACCGTAATGCAGTTTACAGAAGAGCACGTCAATAAGAGATTTCAAGCGTACAGGTTCATAGACTGTGCAGATGTCAACTTCACTTTGTGAGACACTTGATGCGGTAAACCCGGTGCTCAGATATCCTTCTATAGATACCATCTTGTGTATCATGTTAACAATGCCGGTAACAAGTGCTACCACAGAGCGATCGTTCAGTGTACTACGTCGTTTGAAGACATATGTACGATCAACAATGAATAACGATAGGTTGTCATCGCTAGCATTAATGCATATCCATCGCGATTTCAGTGTGGATTTAGACAAAGTTATGGAGAAGTTCGTGTCTGTTAGAACACGAAGAACAGATTTTGGGCAATTCTAAATAAATTCTGTCTAACAAAATCATGTAATCAATGTGTTGCTTATGTATTCAATTTACCCATGAAAACACCTCAGAACGCACCATTTTGCATCTAGTCAAAACAACATTTCTGGGGGGGGGAGGCAAAACCCCCCCTTTCCAGGTTTGGTTGCTTGCACTGCAAAAAAGGCTAGCTACGCCCCTGATAACCGTTTAAGACAATACCTGATTAATTGGTATTTCGAGGATACATTCATAAAAACTTAAAATAAGCTTAAAAATGTTATTTAGCATAATTACTGATAATTACCTCTTTGAAGATTAAATCAACACA
This sequence comes from Gigantidas platifrons, assembly GCA_002080005.1. Lineage (NCBI taxonomy): Eukaryota > Metazoa > Mollusca > Bivalvia > Mytilida > Modiolidae > Gigantidas > Gigantidas platifrons. Next base: position 1,037,658 of record MJUT01029485.1, on the reverse strand, counting down.
AAGAAATTAATTTGTATTTTGTGTTACTTTCATCTAAATCATTCGATTAAAAGCGTTACGTTAAATAGCCTTGAAAAGCGTATGTTGATAAATATGATTGATTTATTCGACGGGTGGGGGGTTTGAAGCCACCTAAAGCCCCCCTTAAATCCGCCAATTTTAAATTAACACGGCATTTAAACAGATGCACTGAACGATTTTGAAATAATCTGACAAAAAAGTAAAAAAAAAAATGTCGATAACTGCAATGAGTCCTCGTCCAGTAAGATCAAGTCGGAAATGTGCAAATGGTTTACCATCGTCAATCATAACCATAAAATACGCATAAGGTATAAATGTTGATAAAACATCAAAAATAATAATAAGTATTATTTATGCACACCATACCTTTGGAGAGTAGCTTCCCCTGAATGGGCTCTTTTATGTAACTATGTAGCATGGCGGAAATTGCAGAATCAGAATGTGGGCAGAAAAATGAAAATATTAGCCAGAATTCTCAAAATGAATTCGAAGAGGAAATAATAAACGAACAGTCAGCAGACGAGCTAAAGGAAGAAGCTGAAAAATTAAAAGAAAAGGCTAATGAGTTTTTCAAAAGTACACAAAAACAATTTGTTTTCATATCATTCTCACATTTTATTTTTACCTTGTCATGTGCTTGTTTGTTACTCGAATAGTAGTCCAAATGATCATGACATTTTAGAGCAATTATAGATACAATGAAACAAAATTCAAATATTAAAATGATTAAAACTGTATAAGATCATCTAAATATATTATACTTTCAAAAGGTCATAACTGCTTTATTATGAAGCTATAGACTAGTAGAGCAAGGATTTATATAGTAAGAAGGATATGAATCTCGTATTTTCTCGCGTGACGAGGTTTTACAAATGTATGTAGTCCGAGATTAGGTTTTATGTTACAACAGAGCAAAACTTAATTCATTCATTTTGAAATGCCTTGAGAATTCGTAGGAAAATCAACCAAGTACACCAAAGTTTGTGTTATGCATCGTCTATATACTACACTACACAAAGCAATCCTTGGATTTGCTGATATAGGTTCAATGGGAAAGTTTTTTTTTTTATTTTCTGTATCACCCCTCATACACGTAAAATTAAAAATAGTGCAGTAGAGTTTCATACATCTAAATTAATATTAAAAATGATAAAACCAAGAAACCAATGAATCATCCCAAGTTTTGTTCTAAATATCGAATACACATTTGTACACTTTGGTTTGTTGATTTTATGTAAACAAGGAAGTTTATTGATTTCTATATAGGCCACCCTTATTTCTGCCCAGAACGGCGCCATTTTGACAAATGATGGTAAGCAATCCTTAATAAATACAAATCGGGAGCACTGTTTTCAATAAAATTCCTTCTATTCATTGAAAAATATTTATATTATCACAAAAATGACGGCTCCGCTTCAATATTCGGTATGATGAGAGAATAGAGGATTTTGAAATTTAAATTCGAGTCTTGACCGCCCATAATAGGCGAGATTATGAAGGTCGAAAAGGGCAAATCGATTAATGTCAATTATTGATGAAATATGAGTGATGCATCTACAAAAAGTCGATACTTTATCAAAGATTAGTATTTAGAACAAGTATTTTCACTTTATACCTGTAATTATGGTTTTATATACTTAGAAATACTGGTTTAAAATGTTGAAGTGATGAAAATTTCCAACCGATTAATCAAGGCATGTGCATCGTCAACGAATTGCACTATGGGTAATCTCGCCATGAAACATACTTACATACAATCTATGTTAAATCTCCCGAGATTCATATCCTTCCTACTATATAAATCCTTGAGTAGAGTAATCTCGTTGAGATTAAACTTCAGAAGAGATGTTCTGCTCTAGGAGATACAGAGCAGAAAATTTCTTCAAATCTAATCTCAAAAATATAAGTTATAAAGGAGATTCTTGTTTTAAACTTCAAACAGATGCAAAAGTTTGGACTATAATACAGGTCTCATTTACAAATTACATATGAATATCTTCCCTTTGATTTCTTTACAACAAGCGTTCTTATTCAATAACATGACAAACAATGCATTAAAGTATTAGTTCCAAGAAACACAACATGTAGTCTGATAATAATAATTTTTAGCAATATTTTCAATTTTCTGTTGGTAGACTTTTTGCAATTTCCCGATTTGATTCTAAAATTATGTGTTTTTATAAGAGTTTTTTCCCTTATGACGGACAAAATGGTATCCGATCTAGCAAGAGCAATGGAAAGAACAACAAAGGGGGTGCTTGGCAATATGTCCATTAAGGAGTAATGTATGTGTATTGTACATGTATGTTATTACATGTTTGATTTATAGAGGTGTTTTAATGTGTATCTATTTAATAAACATGTAGAATATAAAAATGCTTCAAGTAACATTTATTTTTCTCCTCTTATTGCTTAAATATTCTTCATGTATTGAATATATGTTAGTTATAATGTATTAAACAGTCAAGAAAAAAGGGAGGTGAATGTTGGATTATCACATTATAACTGAGCAGAAGAAAATATGTATTAATGCAAAGAAAAGACAGTTAAAACAGTGAGGGTCAACAATTCCACCAATATTAACAAAACTAACAATCACCTCTCACATCAAATCATTGACGGGGCCCGGGTGGCTCAATGAGTTAGGTAGTTGGATTTACGTAATACCTAACAACTCATACAAGCCTATCGCCAATACAGCGTGGGTTCACGCCCGGCTTTGTAAATTACCAAAAAGGGTGCACTTGATTCGCATCCGCAAGTGATAAAGTTTACTAGTTGCTTGCCCATGGTCGATGGTTCTCTCCGGGTACTCCGGCTTCCTCCACCACTAAAACTGGTCGCCATGATTAGCTGATATATTGCTGAAAGTGGCATTAAACACAATAAATCAAATCATTGAATATAAAAAAGATCTTGACATGCAGGTGGAAATATAAACGATTCTGGATGTGATCTTACATTATCTATGAAAATATTTAATATTTCTTTTGTTGTATTTCATAAGTTCCTAGTCGAAAAAAAATAATTATGAAATACAACCAAAGAAATATTTCTTTATTGGTAAGGTGAGTCCACATTCAGGACCATTATCATGGTCTTTTTTTCTGTCCAATGGTTTGAGGTGAGAGGTGATTATTTGTTTTGTTGATATTAGTAGCAGTGCTCCAGCTAGAATTTGAAAGGGACAGGGTGCCAGCAAAAGGCAGGGCATTTTTTCAGCATATAATAGAAAGACGCATAAATAATCTAAGCAATTTTATCATGAAGTCAATGACAAAAGTATTTCAATAAATAAGATTCATTATATTATAGTAAGGAGAAAGACATAATACGTGCAGCACTAGTTTTTTTTTATTCAAGATTTCTGTTAAAAACAAATCAAAATTAACTAGAGAACTTAGACATAAATTAGAAAGTAAATTAGAAAAAAATATTAGGGTAAGGGATAATCAAAGCGAGGAAAACGATAATTTAAATAAAGTTATTCGTAATATTGAAACGGAACTTGTAAAAATATATGACCAAAAAGCTAAATGGGCACAAATTAGATTTCGTGAGAAATGGGTGGAATTTGGGGAAAAAAACAACTCATATTTTCTAGGTCTGGAAAAACAAAGGCAAATTAAAAAGTAAATAAACAAATTAATAGATGAAAACAATGAAAAAATAACTGACCAGATGCACATTCTTAGTGCTATTAAATCGTATTATGAAAAATTGTATACTACAAAATATCCTGATGAAAATCTTACCAAAAATAATATTTTCGATACAAAATTAGAAAACAGGCTTCAAGATCAATCAATTTGTGATGGAAAGGTAACCGAAGAAGAGTGTTCTAATGCAATAAATAATATGAAATAAAATAAAGCCCCAGGTTTGGATGGACTAAGGCCATGCAAAATTAATTACTTGGTTCTCAGGCCCTTTTTTGTCAAAATTGATGAGGGAGGGCGGCATTTTTTTTTATCCTTTTACTGCTGTAAAAAGTGATGAGGGAGGCATTTTNAATATTAGGGTAAGGGATAATCAAAGCGAGGAAAACGATAATTTAAATAAAGTTATTCATAATATTGAAACGGAACTTGTAAAAATATATGACCAAAAAGCTAAATGGGCACAAATTAGATGTCGTGAGAAATGGGTGGAATTGGGGGAAAAAAACAACTCATATTTTCTAGGTCTGGAAAAACAAAGGCAAATTAAAAAGTCAATAAACAAATTAATAGATGAAAACAATGAAAAAATAACTGACCAGATGCACATTCTTAGTGCTATTAAATCGTATTATGAAAAATTGTATACTACAAAATATCCTGATGAAAATCTTACCAAAAATTATATTTTCGAAACAAAATTAGAAAACAGGCTTCAAGATCAATCAATTTGTGATGGAAAGGTAACCGAAGAAGAGTGTTCTAATGCAATAAATAATATGAAATCAAATAAAGCCCCAGGTTTGGATGGACTAACAGTAGAATTTTATAGAGAATTTTGGGGGAAAGTCATATTTTTTTTAATTGATGTTCTAAATAAAAGCTATGATGAAAAGCTACTGAGTTTTTCTCAGCGGACTAGTGTTTTATCATTATTGTTTAAAAATGGGGATTCCTTAGTTCTAGATAATTATAGACCAATTTCTCTTTTAAATGTTGATTTAAAACTTCTTTCTTATGTTCTAGCACAGCGTTTAAAAAAAGATTTGGAAAAAATTGTAAATAATGACCAAACTGGATATATTAAAAACAGGTTCATTGGCTTCAATCATAGACAAATACAAGACATTATTGATTTTACTGAATCTTATAATGTTGAAGGGGCAATAGTCTTTGTTGATTTTCAAAAAGCGTTTGACTCACTTGAATGGACATTTATCTTGACAACTTTAAAACATTTTGGGTTTAATGAATCTTTTATAATTTGGGTTAAAACTTTATACAGTAATATTCAAACTTGTATAATGAACAATGGCTGGATATCAGAGATTTAAAAAAACTCACGCGGAATACGTCAAGGTTGTCCTTTATCTGCTTTGCTATTTGTTTTATCAGTTGAAATCATGGCTCTTAGAATAAGAAATAATAAGGATATCAAGGGTTTTCAGATAAAAATAGATGAACAAACACATAGTATTAAAATTTCGCAATTAGCAGATGACACAACACTATATTTTAACTCTAAAAACGATATATCTGTTACTATGAACGAAATTGAAATATTTGGTACTTTTTCAGGTTTAATGATAAATAGAAGTAAGACAGAGGGGTTGTGAATTGGGAAACTAAAACACAGTAAAGATAAGGTAGAAAATATTAAATGGACAAACAAACCAATAAAATCCTTAGGTATTTATTATGGTCATGATTACATAGAATGGGAAAAAAAAATTGAAAAAATGAATAGCTTATTTTTGTCATGGTCAAAACGAAATCTCTGAATATTGGGTAAAGTACAAAAATGTACTAATCATTAAAGCTTTGATTATACCTATTTTTACTTTTATTGTTAGTTCATGTGTTATGCCAGAAAAATACAAAAAAGAGATAGAGAGTAAGTGTTTTAAATTTATATGGAATGGGAAACCAGATAAGGTAAAAATAAATACATTGATAGGAGATTTTTAGAAGGGTGGGCTGAAAATGTTAGATATAGATAGTTATTTTATATCTTTGAAGGCATCATGGGTAAGTAGATTAGCCGACTCAAAATTTTCGAATTGGAAACTGATACCACTAAAATATTTAAATGTATTTGGGAAAAAATGGCTTATTTTTAATATGAACATAGATGTGAAAAAACATAAACAGTTTCTAAATAATATCCCTGAATTTTACAAAAATGTTTTGACCAGTTGGATAAAAACAGGTGGTGGTAAATTAAGTTCACCATTAACATTTAGTAATGTAAGAAAGCAAATTTTATGGGGAAATAAATTCATTATACAAAATGTATTTGAAAAAAAAAAATTTATTTTTTAAAGAATGGATTAATAGTGGAATATTTTTTGTTAATGATATAATAGATAATAATGGTAAAATTACGCAAGAGTTTATTCTTCACAAGTTAAAAAATAAATCTAATTGGATATCTGAATTTAGTATTCTTAAAAAAGCTTTTCCAAAAAATTGGATAGACATTTTAAAAACAGAAAGCTCAGTTAAAAGCATTGTAAATATCAAAAAAGATTATTTCATCTGGAACAATCAGTTTATTAATTTATCTACATTGTCTAATAAGTTATTATATAATAAACTAGTGAATGTTAAATTTTCAAACCCTATTGGTACACATTATTGGATTAATTATTTAGTGTTGTCAGAAAAACCAAATACAAGTTCTCTATATTTTTCATTTTCAAATTTCTTGAAGAAAACAAACTTAAAATGTTCAGATGGAAACTCTTGCATTTTATTATTCCAAATAAAGTTTTACTTTTCAAATGGAAAATTGTTGGCAATAGTTTATGTAATTTCTGTAAATTAGATGAAGACTACTCTCATTATTTTATTACTTGTGTCTTTCTAAAAGAGTTTTGGACAAAATTTCAGAATTTAATGAAGGGTTTGGGTATCGAAAACAAAATTACTTTGAAACATATAGTATTTGGATACAAGATAGAAGATAAAAAAACTATTTTGCATTAAATTTTTTGATAACAGTTGTAGGGTTTTCCATCTACAAATCGTACTATATATCTGAACAGAAAACAAAGTATATTGATGTTTATAATATTTTTGCCAATGAATACATTAAAAGAATAAATGAAAATAAAACACTTCAAAAATGTACATTTTTAATGAAAGTAAAAAATTATATAATAAATGGAAAATAAATAAATGGTTCCAAAAGGTATTAAATAGAAATTGTACATATATATATACATTTTGTATATATCATGTAATTCTGATTATATCCCTGGCTAATCAGAACAAGATGTAACAGGAAAACACCAAAAGGAGCTTGGACTTTTGGCATGTTAATTGTAGCAAGCATTTGAATAAAAGATATTATGTTGTTAAAAAAAAAAAAGATTTCTGTTAATTCAGAAGTTTGGTTTATATACGGTAACATATCTGTTTATTCAGAAGTTTGGTTAAAATAACATTTCTGTTTATTCAGAAGTTCGATTTATACCAGATGTCTGTTTATTCAGAAGTTTGGTTTATATACGGTAACATATCTGTTTATTCAGAAGTTTGGTTAAAATAACATTTCTGTTTATTCAGAAGTTCGATTTATACCAGATTTCTGTTGATTCAGAAGTTCACTTTAAACAGGTTTCACGTTTATTCAGAGTTCACTTTATACAGGTTTCATGTTTATTCAGAGATCGCTTTATACAGGTTTCATGTTTATTCAGAGATCGCTTTATACAGGTTTCATGTTTATTCAGAGATCGCTTTATACAGGTTTCATGTTTATTCAGAGATCACTTTATACAGATTTCATGTTTATTCAGAGATCGCTTTATACAGGTTTCATGTTTATTCAGAGATCGCTTTATACAGGTTTGACTAATATATTATAGATGCAGAATATGGTAAAGCAATAGAATGGTACTCCAGAGCCATAGAAGTATGGCCCAATGTAGCTGCGTACTATGGCAACAGAAGTTTTGCTTATATAAGAACAGAAATGTTTGGCTTGGCCTTGGGTGATGCCACAAAGGCCCTACAGGTAGACCGATCATATATAAAGGTTTGTATTTTAAACTGTGTTCCTATTTTTGATTGCTACATGTACATAATGGTAATAATAGGAGTCTTTTGTAACAAAACCATGAGTTAATGAGTTAAGGAGTATTGTTTAACGTCAATTTAAACATTTTTCAGCGATATCAGAAATCAATAACGACAAATAGTGATGGATGGCAAATCGACCAAACAATAACACCAGCAAACAATAAGACAAGAAGTCGATGGAAAATATAGTTGGCTTAGGTTAATGGTTATCTGTGTTTAAACACAACTTTCAGTAATATCTATAGTATTTTGAATATCAAAAATAAATTATGAGTAACCAAACAATGCAGTTACTCACAAATGTGCAACATCCATGAGTAAATAGTTGTCGTTGTTCAGTTACAAGTGATTTATTTTTGATATTCAGAATGCAAAAGTAGTTATACTGTTTATTTACATAGATTTTGCACTTTTGTGTAGGTAATTATACCTTTAAACAAGAAACTTTTTTTCCACCGTCGGACGCTAAATGATATTTTCAAACGAGACGATGTTGGTACTGTGAGTTCACTGGGAAATAAACGTTTTTATTTCGCTTGTAAAATCTGCGTAATTTACGGGCATCTATGTAATAAACCAGTTATATCAGGGTCAGTTAGGTTTATTAGTGGAGAAAACCAGAGCACCTAGGGAGAAACACCAGAATGCCACATGTCAATGACAAACTTTATCACATAATGTTGTATTAAAAACAGCTCGACATGAACAGAAGCGAACTTACAATGTTAGTGGCGATATGCATAGACAGATGTAAATACAACAGACCTGCTAGCTTGAAGGGATATATTACCTCTGATCATTTTTTTACGTTTTTTTTCTTTAATTTAAAGTGAATACATATTTGAAATATGACAGCCTTTATAACATTTCCTTTAGAGATGATATAGGAGAGTAAATTTTAAGCTAGGGTTATTGTGTTTAACACCACTTTCAACAATATTTCAGTTATATGATAATATCGTGGCAGCCAGTTTTAATTGTGGAGGAAATCCGAGTACCTGGAGAAAACCATGACCTGTCGCAAGTCCCTCACAAACTGTATCACATAATGTTGCATCAAGAACACCTCACCATGAGCAGGATTCGAATTCACATTTTTAGTGGTAATAGACACTGATTGGACAGGTAGTTGTAAATCCAACTACCATATGACACAACCACAATGGCCCCAATTTTAAGCTTAAGATAATAGCATGTGATAACTTTTTACTGAAAAGATTTAGATTGACTTACTATGATTTCATGTTTTCAGGCCTACTACAGAAGAGCTTCTGCAAACATGGCTTTAGGCAAATTCAAACTTGCCCTGAAAGATTTTGAGGCTGTAAGTAATCGAGTTCATCCAATTTATGAATGACAACCATATAAAGAAATACCATGACATGACACTTATTGAATAAAAAAAGGGATTGTAAAAGACGTATGAGAACAAGGGGTTAGGTTTATGCTGTTTGATGCCACTTTCAACAATATTTAAGTTATATCGTGGTGCTCAGTTTTATTGGTGGACGAAACCAGAGTTCCTGGAGAAAACCATCAATCTGTGTCACAAGTCACTGTCAAACTTTATCACATAATGTTGTATTGAGTACAACTTGCCATGTACGGAGTTCGAACTTACAACTTCAGTGGTGATAGACACTGATTGTATAAAAAAAATAACAATAAAAAAAAGACGTATGGACAATCAGTTATACTTGTAAGATTTTATTTGTGAGTCCAGGCTTTGTGTTCATAAAATATGGATGAATTTTGTACTCATACTCCAAAAACATCCAATCAGAATGTCATATCCAATAAATATGTAAACTCATGGGCTTTTAAAGTGTTGTTTGTCATTTAAGGTGGTACCTAACACTACAGGGAGGTAACTCTATTCTAACGGACAACATTACCGGGATTAGTGAAGTGTTTTAAAAGGTCACTTCAATTTCAAGCATTTAGCTGACACAGATGTACAATGTATGCAAAACGGATGCTGTGCTGATAGGACCTAATGATTGTTTTACATTTTTTAGTGTTTCTAATAAATAGTATTAAAATTTACTGATAATATCTGGTATAAAAAAATTATAACGATGGGTAGATATAGGTGTCGCCGTGGTTACTTTATGGCAAACAAGACAAAAAACCAACAATCTTCATTTTTCAAAAAATTAAATAGTGAACGGAAAACCACATTTTTTCTAGACCCAAAATTACATGACCACAACCTCTACACAAAATCATGTACACATAATCTGCTTGATATTGGTTCAGAAATAATAATAGACGAAAATGATATGCATGTCAGCAATGGATGGAACGAGGGTAGACGCGTTACGGAATTAGATGTAATGACAAGGGAGATGTACTACTGCCGGTGTAACTTGTCATTACATTTATCCAATACAGTTGGTGAGAGGTAAAAAAAGGTCATCAACTACAATACAATTGAGATTTGATTTCACAGATTTTTTATTCAAAAATATAATAATCTCAGTGTCTACATTTCACATTTTACCCCAAATACTCTGTCAACTAAGGTTCCAAAAAGGAAGGGGCATTTTACACTAACATGTAGCTTAGCCCAGAGTTCTATGGCACTGTGGTAGTTATAGCTTTTGTTTAATTAAACACAGACTTGTATGTAGGAAGAAAGGAAACAAATTATCAGATGAGCTCCCCAAAAAATACAATGAAAATCTGTTCAACATATTTTTAAGAATCAAAGGGAGATTACTTTGATACTGTGGGAGTCACTTGTTATTCCAGTACATTCTATTATTACTTTCAACTTCACTCATTAAATGTAATATAATGGAATAAGTTACTATTCATATAAGATGGTCACATTATAAGGAGATAAAGATGAGTTATTCAGCTATAATGCACTCATATGGACTTAAAATGGTGTTTTTTGGAAAATAGGGGGGATGACAAAGTATGTCGGTTGTCCTTTTGGTCGGTTGAAAAATTCTGAAACTTAGACAGTATTACCTAGTATTGGTCTTCAAATTACATAAAGAAAAAAATTTAGAAGGAAGTGAACGACACAATTTTTAGATATCATTGTTTTCTTAAAAAAAAGGTTTTTAGGATATATTTTTTTCTGGGGGGGGGGAAGCATTTCTTGACCTAAATGACTGCTCTGCTTTTCCTAAATTGGACAGTATGACACATGTAAGTATGGAAATTATTAAATTAAATGTAATATAATGGAATCAGTTAATGTTCATATAAGATAGTCACAGGAGATAAAGATAGAGTTATTCAGCAAAATGCACTCAATGGTGTTTTTTGTAAAAAGGGGGAGGGGTGAAAAAGTTCGCTGGTTCTCTGTTTCGGTTGGTTGGAAAATTCTGAAACTTAAACAGTGTTACCTAGAATTGTTCTTTACATTGTATGAGTTTTTTTTAGAAAAATTAAACGACACAATTTTTCTATAATTATGATTACCGTACTTAAAAAAAAACATAATTTTCGTGTTAATTAGCTGGAACTGGTATCACACTTTCAAAAAAAGCTTAACTATTTAGTAAATTATTTCTTTTACCTCCCAAAAAAGGAAAATCAAGCATTAACTAGCATTTTTGTCATCTACGGCTATACCTTCGATTTAAGGGGGGGGGGGGGTTAAAATGGAAGTGTGTAGAATCCCTTAGTTAAAATCTTGCTTTTCTAATATTTGTTAGGTAATATCATAATGTTTCACATACAAAAAAATCTTAAAAAAATTAAACGACAGAAAAATGTTGGGGTCAGGTGTTAGGTACCACCTTAATATTGGTGAATTGTAGCAAATTTTGATATAATCTGGTCTTTGTCCTGACAGCTCAAGGTGATGAAAAGAAACAGAAAAACACAGTAACAACAAATTTATTTTAAGAAAAAGTTTATATTTTATTCTTAATCTTTGAACTAATCTTGCATTTTAGAAATTTTACTTTGAAATGCCAGATCTATTATTAAAAAAATTGACTAATTCATTCATGTATATCTGGTAAAAAAAAACAACCTTATTTTAATGTTAAGTGTTCTTTTGGAATTCACAATAAAATGCTGTGGTGGGTAACCCAGGTTACCGGAATACCCCCAAAATATACGGACGCTCTTGCTTAAGGTTTTGAGGGATACTTATGACTTCTAACAAATAGACACTAGGTCTTGGTCTTGTTTCTTTGAGATGTAGTGTATTGCTGAAATAATCAATCAGTTATTTATAATTTCAGGTAGTTAAAGTGAAGCCAAGTGATAAAGATGCTAGAACAAAATTTAATGAATGTAGCAAAATAGTTAAAAGAATAGCTTTTGAAAAAGCAATAGCTGTTGAAGAAAAGCCTGTGTCAGAGACAATAGACTTGGACTCCTTGAGTAAGTACTGTTCAGAACTATGTGTGCTATTAAACAAATGAAGTTTATAATTTTTTTTGTGAATGCTCTTTAACACAGTTCTAATATATCAATTTCGTGTGCATTACAGTCAAGAGCGAATTTATCTTCCTAAAAAGAAAAAAAATAAATTAAATATACAGTGGAACCTGTCTAATCTGACTCACCAAGGGACCAGGGAAATGTGTCGGATTGTACAGGATGTCGGAATACTCAGGTTTAATTTTAGTTAAAAGTTCTACTTTGGGACCATATATTTTTGTCGGATGGCACAGGATGTCAGAAAACTCAGGTGTCGGATTGCACAGGTTTTACTGTACAAATTAATCTTAACATTCATGGCAATGGCCAAACATTCTTCCCAGACATCTCAGATCTGTCATACAGAATAAGAACAAGAATCTTCCCAAACACGACAATGACATACAGCTTCTATCCAGATATCTGAAATACTGAAGCAAAAACATGTATGTTAAAAAAAATACTCAAGATACTTGTATATAAAACACATTTTTATATATGTTCTAGCTATAGAAGAAGATTACTCAGGACCAGTGTTAGAAAATGACCAAGTTACATTGAAATTTGTGCAAGATCTTCTAGAAACATTCAAAGACCAAAAGAAATTGCACAGTAGATTTGCATTCCAGGTATAAAAAAAAAGGTGGAGGGAGCTATATATTTAGCACAAAAAATGAATGAGTATCGAGTTTGACTTTGATGGGAGTTCATGTTTCAGAGTTATCTCCCTTTAATAAATGCTGGATTTATGTTTTATGGTTGATGACATCAGTTTCATATGTTAAATCTTTTATTCTTTTGCAAAATAGATTTCAAGTGTAATTTTGAATATACAGTCAAACTACATTAAAGGGCATCCCTATTTAACAAATCACAATCTATAAAGGACAGTCTCATTTTTCCCATTGATGAATAGTGCATATAATTTTAACCTGCATATAAAAGGCACATTTTCAGGTTCCCTTGACTGCCCGTTATATACAGGTTTGACTGTACAAGTGATTCCATTCATCCCCTTAAAATTCTCAATTTTTCTTCTGTATAAATTCTATTGTGATATCAAAAAGATATTGATTTTGATGATTGTTATGATATTACTATTTCTGAGTCGTTTCCGGATGACAAATTGAATAAATTTATAAAGCATATGTATAATTTATATGATAGGTTAAATTCCCAGGTGTAACTCACTTTTTGCTGAAAAACACTTCCTTTTTATTAATGAATCATGCTCTTAATTTATATTTTCAGATATTACTGCAGATAAAATCATTATTTAAGACATTGCCTTCACTAGTCGACATACCAGTGCCAAAGGTACAAATAGGTTTCTATAAGTATTTCTAGTTTGTCTTTTTTATCTTTATTTTGCATTTTTGGCCAAAGTCCCTAGAAAGCATGACAATTTTCAGAAATTTATGCACACATGTAGTACCAGAATGAATTTCACAGGCATCTTTAAAAATAGAAATGTAACATACATTTTTATGTATTACACATCACACACATGTAAATACACATGAGCATGTTATATTATATTGAAACTAAAAAATAGTTATATGCTAATGGTCGACAGTATAACTAACCATTCACAACACGAACCACTCCTGGCAAACCACAAACTTCCAAAAAGACAAAAAATTGGGGTAGCTGAAGGAAATTTAAGTCCTGGCTTCCGGACAGGCACAAAAATGTGATGATGTAAAATTGGTTTAATACTCTGATGCCAACCATGAATCTATATATAGATCTCCAGCTCCAAACAGTAAAAAACGACTACACAGCTTCACCTCAAATGACCAAACATATTTACAGAAATTACAACAACGAGGAGATAGAATCTGTTAGTTGTAGATTTGGTTTGGTTTATGGTGTTTAACACCACTTTCAACAATATTTCAGTTATATCGTGGCGGTCAGTTTTATTGGTGGAGGAAACCGGAGGACCCAGCGATAACCACCGGCCTGCAGCAAGTCACTGACAAACTTTATCATATAATGTTGTACACCTCGCCCTGGGCGGGAGTTGAACCCACAACATCATTGGTGATAGGCATCAATTGCGTAGGTAGTTGTAAATCCAACTACCATACAATCACGGCCACGACGGTCCTCTGTTTGTTGTAGAACATTACTCTTAACATTATCAATACTTCTTAATATTTTATTTCAGGGGGAGAAATTCACTATATGTGGTGATATACATGGTCAATATTATGATCTACTCAACATTTTTAAATTAAATGGTTTACCTTCTGTAGACAATCCTTATGTATCCTTTTTAAGCATTGTGTTCACAAAAGAATGGTATGGAATTTTATAATATCAGAGCAATCACTTATTCTAGAATATATCTTAAGTGATTTTTCTAAGCAAGAACAATTTTGTTTTGTCTGAATAATTTCAAAATTTTCAAAAGAACATTATACCGCATGTATATTGTTGAAAAATTAAACCACATTGGTGGTGTAATGGTTAGCGTGCTTGCCTCAAGTGCAGTAGATCGTGGGTTCAAGCCCTGATTGTGTCAAGCAAAAAACTAAAATGAGTATTCGACTGAACATTTTCAATGGTTGCTAAAGAACATTTAACTGCAGGTATATATATTGTTGAATTCATTTTACTGTTTAATCTTGCATACCGTTATATATCCAATAAATCTGAGAAAAGAGGTAATAAGTAGCAATAAATTGAAGAAGAATTGACAATTCATTGGACCAATTTAAAACCAAGGGTGAACTCAAGCACCCTGGAAGGGTATGCAGTTCCTGCTGCAATAGTGGCACCTGCTGTGCTACCATAGTTAAAAATCTGCTGACAAGTCATGAAAGAGGAAAGGAGGACAGGATTGCGACTACAGCAAATGGAATATATCTGATCATCTGTGACACAGATATTTCTATCAAGGAAATCCTGGAAGGAACCATCAGGTTTGGAGTATCGTATCAATTGAGAAGTATACATGCCATATGCTGGTGAGGATGTATTTTAATATTTTGTGAGAAAATCCCATACACAGTGAAACTTGTTTAACTGAATCTCGAGTAAACCGAAAACCTGCCTAAACCAGATGGACTTTACAGTCTCATCTACTAAATGTCTATGTAATTTGAACCTGTGTAAACCAAGCACCTGTCTAAACTGAACAAATTCTTCAGTCCCAAATGGGTTAGGTTTAGACAGGTTTTACTGTATTGATTTAGATATTTTAGTGAACAACTGTAGTATCAGATTTTTTTTTATGTGAAAAGTTATGCAGAAATACCTTAACACATTACCAGTTATTTAATGGTGATTTTGTGGACCGAGGGTCATTCTCAGTGGAGTGTATTTTTACTTTATTTAGTTTTAAACTTTTATATCCGGATAACTTCTTCATGGCTAGAGGTAAAATATATGTCATATTTCATAGATATTTATACCAGTGATAGCGTGTAGGTTCATTATTGTTTAGATCATTCCTTCTTTACCAAAATTACAATAAGATTTTATGATTTTAAATAGAAGGTTCCCAGCCGGTGTCGAACAGGAATTTTTTGACATATTCATTTATATGTATAGAATTATTTGCTCTTTTCATTGTATTCAGACCCCAATTATGATATGGAATCTCGTTCCTTTGGACAGTTTTGTGTATACTAACAAATCTTAAGTAATAAGGAATGTAAGGTGATATGATCATATAACACCAGTATTAATAGAATTTCATTGGTTACCAGTTAAATTTCATTGTGAATACAAACTTCTTGTGTACGTTTTTAAGTCTCTCCATGGCATAGCTCATGTGTCTCTACAAGATCTTTAGACTGTGTACAAGCCGACAAGATCGCTGGGATCAGAAAATTCTATGAGAATTCAGACACCACGAGTGAAAACAAAGTCGTATGGTGTTCGACAATTCGACATGGCAGCTTCTACTCTTTGGAACAATCTTCCCGGTTACTCAAGAGTTCTAGACTCTGTTGATATTTTTTAATCTAAACTGAAAACTCATTTATTTGGGCTAGCTTATCATGACTTTTTATGAACTTTTCATATCATTTTGGTTTTATAGATGTTTCAGTGATATTTTAGCATACAGTATATTTTTTTCAGATACCGTCTTTTTGTAATGCAATTTTAAAAAGTGCATTTTCACCTTTTAATTTCGACTGCATAGTTTTTAATTTTCTTTTTTCTTATTGATTTTGGTTCTAATTGCTATGAATTTTTTATTTCATTGAGGTTTTATTGAATTGTTTCAGTGTTTTATGGTACTTTTCGCACAGTATAATTTATTAGATATATTTATGTGGTTAACATGTTAAATTGTTTTATGTTTTAGATTGTATAGCGCTTAGAGTAATTTTTAATTAGATAATGTGCTATATAAATACTGTAAATAATAATAATAATAATAGGTACTTCCTTTTAACCCATGCAAATGACACACCACTTTACATCTTTGATTTACCCATTTACCATCTTTTGATTACAGAAGCATGTCAACTAAACATTTTTGTGTATGAACCTAATGCAATAAAAAAAATCACACTGATTTGTATATGATTTTATCCCATATTCCCGGGTGTTGCTAGGCCATATTAGTGGGTGTAGCTAGCCATTTAACCAATCAAATGTTATAATTTTCAAAACAGGGATAATACAACATCAAAGCTCGCGATGTTACGCTCCAAAATCAAATTTAATTAATTTTGGCTATATATTGAATATAAAGCTGTTAATTTGATCAACTGTAGGGTTCTACCAAAGATAGTACCCTACATCGGGTAAAAAACACTCGAAAATTTCATATTATTAACTTATTCTTTCCAAAAACAAAGAAAACAACACTTTTACGTGACCCGCTGGGGTCCAAAATATCTTATTTTTTACTATGACCGGGGATAAATTCGTTATTAGTCCCCTACCGGCAAAAGCCGAAGGGGACTAGTTTTAGGTTCCGTCTGTCGCATTAAAATTTTAAGTTGTCCAGACTTTTTTTTTACGTCCTTTGATATATTGACTTGATATTTGGTATTTGGCTATATCTAGATGAGTTACAGTTTAAGTTTGAATTTCGTTCTGGTCGAATGATTTTTGGCTGAGTTATGGCCCTTGAACTTGTATTTTTTGTTCAAATTTTAAGTT
>MJUT01029485.1:973472-986958 GCA_002080005.1 Gigantidas platifrons | reverse complement strand
ATTTTTACAATGGATTTTGGCAAAAAATAACTTAAAATATGTAAAATGACGATGTGATATATATACTTTCTGTATTTTATCACATTGCGTATATTAAAACTAATGTATACTTAAGAGAATTATATAGAACAGAGACAAGAAAACAAGAACACGCTAATATGATGAGTTTGAGGATACCAAAGGGGTAATCAGAATCCATAAATCGAAAAAGGTCAGACAACACAACGGTTAAAAGACAAAGGACAAACAACAATCTACAAAGCATACACATAAAACTAAAGATCGAGTAACACGAACCTTACTAAAAATTGAGGGTGAACTGGGAAATATAGCCAATAGTGTGCATTATTATGCACAAAATCTTGACAGATATATATTTAGTCCTACACTTCGGATCTTTAATTAAACAGACATGCATCTTTATAATGATGCCTAGATGAAGATTTTATTTAAATGTCTGAGCAATGTTTCAACAATTTTACCTACATATACATACGTGGCAAACATTTAAGTCTCACCCTTGAATTGGCCGCTTTCATTTAAACAAAATTGAATATACAGTACATGTATATTGTATTGTGATAAATAAAGTTCCCAACTTTCATTATTAAAAAAATATGCCACATAAATTTATTTATTTCTTGAATTCAGAAGTTAGTGTCAATAAGTAAGTAAACTGACTTAATTTCTTTATTTCAAGAGGGTAACATGGTTAGCAATAATAAAAGTGTGATTAATAATTAATACATACAATAAGTATATATAATACAATTAAAATACGTTTTATCACGAAATTTGAATTCGGACTTGGAACAAATGAATTTCCATTATCAGATATAATCTTATTAAAATAAAGAATATTATATGTATAGTTTGAACATCAAATAAATATTAAATTCTACCATAAATAGTCCACTAATCTATTTTTTAATAGCTGTAAAAATGATACATCGCGATGGTAAATTGAAAAAAAAAAGATAGTTTGTAACTTAATCACATACTATACAGCCATATAGGTAAGCATCTTGTTTTTCAACTATGAACACCACTAATATCTATTGTTTATTTTATTTTATATTGTGTAGATCTATATGTCTCTCTTTGTCAATCAGTAACTCTTTTCCTGTTTATGTACATGCAGTTTTTAATTTTGTCCCTCCATTGGGATTACACAATTTGTATTTTGGTAAACATAATAAGGGAGACAAATCCTATAAGTTTATGCTACAAGTAGCTAATTTTCATAGGTAGCTAATTTTTATAGCTCCGTCGTATGAAAATTAGCTACCGAAAGTTGGAGGTAGCTAATTTTCATGGGTAGCTAAAAATTTTACGACACCGGAAAGAACCACCGACCATGGGCAAGCAACTGATAAACTTTATCACTTGCGACTGCGAGTCAAGTGCACCTTTTTGTAACTTACAAAGCCGGGCGCGAACCCACGCCGTATTGGTGTAACCAGTGAACGAACTTTAATACCTTTCCACTCTTCTACGCTTTTTACGCATACCCCTTTCCCCCTCACTTACGCTTTTTACGCATACCCCTTCCCCCCTCACTTACGCATTCTACGCATTCTGTTACATACTTTCAACATAAATACCGAAGAATTAAGTCGGTATGTTGCAAAAGTTGTACCAGTTAACGAAAATACAGATTCCAAACTTTCTATTTTCAAAATAGGAAAATCCGAGTGTGATATAAATAACGTTTAATATCTATGAATAGTCACGAATGTGTGTCATGTGCAGACGATGTAAATAAACATGGCGACGTCCAGATCAAACGTGTCGGACGTTTGACATCAACTGACAACCACACAGCTATCTCTGGACCGATATTCTTCATGTATGGCCTAAAATTTGCGGAAACACTTCAATTTTACAAATCCCGTTGAACATAATTTTAAAAGAGTAGAAATCTGTACGTTAAATATAAAAGTTTACAAAACAGTGTGTGTAAACACACTTATCGATTTTCCGTGAAAGATGTTCAGCCAAATATCAATAGTCTGGACGTTCCTCTAAAGATATATCGCCAAAAATTTCAATGGAAAAGCAGCAAGAGCTCGTAGAAATCATTGGATATTCGGGCCATATTTTCTGATTTTGCAATCGGGATAGAGCGTGAAAAGTAGTTTTACAATGGAAAATACTGAAATGTAGAATAAATGTTCACCAGACACGATCCATTTCATAAAAAAAAAATGAAAGATTTGTAAAGTAAACTGAGCTATTTAAATCCTTTCAAAACTATATTTAGATCCACATAAAATATTCAGAATACTATTGTTTTTTTCACCTTCAGTGTTGGGGCCGTTGTGGTCCTGATCGTATGGTACTTGGATTTACAATTACCCGTGCAATCAGTGTCTACCACCACTCAAGTTGTGAGTTGGAACCCCTGGTATTCATATGCCAACATGTGCACATGTGTTTTTCGAATGCATACTTCAGAATGCTTAATTTTAATATATACTAGCATTCATATATAAAAATGGTGGACGCTGATATGAATGTCCTTTTGGGAACAATCGACAAAACTGACAAAGCAAAAATATAATTCAGACCTCAAACATGTTGGTCTCTAAAAAATGAGCAAGTAGAAAGATCAGATTTTGATACCCTACAGAATGACCGAAATCTGATCCCTTTATCAGCTGATTATGCTTCTGAACATTGTCATTATTAATTTAAGCTAAAGTGTACCTATCGGTATCATTTGTCTTTAACCAACAATGTCTATCTTTTCCTTTTTTTTATTTTTTTGGTGACTTTCCGCTAAAATAAGTATCAAATTAACGATAAACGCGCGTGTATCATTCTCGCACTTGGTTGCATTTAATTATGTTTATCACTTAAGGATAAACAGCTTTAATGAATGTGAACGAAATTCCGGAATTAAATTATATCCTCTCGGAACTTCATTATCACATTATCATATACCTTGTGACGTCACATGCTGTTTTCAAAATTTTGAATCGACACCAATTTCCATCGCAAAAAAAAAAGAATAATCCATCAACATCCACGACTCTCATAAAAATGAAGCCCGCAAAAAGACGGAGGAACCCTCCCAGGAGACCTGATGACACAGGAAATATTGCAAACAAGAGACCAAAAGCAGAAAATAGAAGGCCAAAGCAAAATCAAGCAGGACCGAGTCGGGCCAGCCATGCCGTTTCTGACGGACATGTCTCAGATACAGACGTTGGGCAAAACATAAGACAAAATACAGACACGACACACCCTGCCCATCCTGATTTTAATGCGAGTGCGTCAAGCATGGATATACAAGTGGGTACATTTCAACGACAGTCTGCAGTCGGCACAGACCAGTTTCTGAGTCATGCTACTCAACAACCAGGACAACAGAGATGTGAGGAATCCACACCAAGCCATAGCGTGGTTTCCATCCAGAATGGTCAACGTTCAGAGGAGACTGTGATTAATCAGCGCACAGGGTCTGATCAAAGACACACGGGTACGTTTAATGCTCAAGGTTCACAAATCTCAGAATTTCCAATCAGGGTGGGATCATTTACTCCCCCGCTGGGCCGTTTGCAAGTAGAACAATCCCCTTTGCAAGTTGCAAGTATGCATGATTCTGTTGGGTCCCACATTCCTCAGAAAATTAAGGAGAAGATATTGAGCTCAGTTTGCTGTTAAAGTCTGCAAAAGAGTTAGTTTCGGACCCACAATACAGTGGCGAGCTAACGATTAAAGGGGGACAACTCACAGTTGTACAGCAAAAACAGTCTCCCATTAACAACATACATGTGTGGACTTCGGCCTTCATTATCTATATGGGGGTAATGCTAGAAAAATGGCCTAACAAGGGACATGAATACATTAAATACATGTATAACGTACGTTTGGCTGCTGAAAGAGGGTCCGGAACTGGCTGGGTCACATATGATGAGCAGTTTAGGCTCAGGAAAGATCGTTCCCCAACATCCGCCTGGGGCGATGTTGATATGGAACTTTGGTTGATATATGTAGCGACCCATGAGAAGCCCAAGTTGTCTGTAGGGCAGACTTTTAATAATGCATATGATTTTCAAAAAAGAGGGTCCTATAATGGGAACAGAGCTCAGGGCAGTGGATTTCGTACCTGTTGGGGATTCAACAGGGGAAACTGTCAGTTTGGGAGAAATTGCAGGTTTGCACACAAATGCACAACTTGTTTTGGACCCCATCCACAAACAAAATGCAGAAAGTGACCAGTCAGACGACACAAGGTTATACCAGTTGGCAAAATCCCCTATAAGGTTTTATAAAGTTGAAGAATCTTTGATAAATTATCCTCGAAAATATGAAGCAATTGAGTTAATCAAAGGCCTAAAACACGGTTTTCCCCTTAAGTACTCAGGCACACGTCTGCCATTCAACACCAAAAACTTGCGTTCTGTATATGAAAGACCGGATTTAGTGGAGGCAAAAATTAAGAAAGAGGTATCTTTAGGCCGGGTTGCTGGTCGTTTTACTTTTCGTCCCTTCCCAACTTTAAGAGTCTCCCCAATAGGAATAGTACCAAAGAAAGATGGTGACTTTCGTATGATACATCATTTGTCCCATCCAACCCACAATTCTGTAAACGACTTTATTGCCAGTGAATTTTGTACTGTCAAATATGCAAGCATAGACGACGCTGTCAGTTTAGTACAGCGCATAGGAAAAAAGGGTAAGCTTGCAAAGGCCGATATTAAAAGCGCTTTCCGATTGCTTAGAGTCTTTCCAGGAGATTTTGACCAGCTGGGGTTCATGTTTGACGATAAATACTACTTCGACAAGTGTCTTCCCATGGGAGCCTCAATCAGTTGTGCGTTGTTCGAAAAATTTTCTACTGCATTACATTGGTTTACAGAAACTCGAACCGGCAATCGAGATATACTTCATTATTTAGATGATTTTTTGCTTGGGGGCGAGGCGGATTCCACTCGATGCAAAGACACTCTTTTTGAATTTAAACGGGTATGCGAGTTATGGGGGGTACCATTGGTAGAAGACAAAACTATCGAACCAACTGAGGTGCTTACTTTTTTGGGGGTTGAATTTGACACACGAGACATGATTTTGAGGCTCCCCGGGGAAAAACTTGAAGAGGTAAAGAGCCGTCTTCAGAATGTTATGAAAGCTAATAAAGTAACTTTGCGTGATTTACAGTCCCTGATTGGCCTTCTTAACTTTGCATGTTTGGCAATTGCCCCTTGCAGAGCTTTCATTCGAAGACTCATAGATGCTACATGTAATGTTAATAAACCGCATCACAAAATAAGAGTCACAAAAGCCATAAAAGGGGACCTCAAAGTTTGGTTAACTTTCTTGACTGATTACAATGGGGTAACAGTTATGCTGGATAATTTTTGGACCTCTAATGAGACCATTGAATTCTATACAGATAGTGCAGGGGGGTCAAATATGGGTTTTGGCATATATTTTCAGGGAAAATGGGCTCAGGCGTGTTGGCCAAAGGACTGGATAGATAATCAGTTACTTGCCGATATAACATTTTTAGAGATGTTTCCAATTGTAGTTGCTATTAACATCTGGGGTGCTTCTTTAAAGAATAAGAAAATATTATTTCACAGTGATAATCAAGCGGTGGTTGCGATCCTCAACAAGAAATCTTCAAAATCTGAGAGAGTTATGGCTCTTGTCAGAAATTTTGTGTTATTTACTCTTAAACACAATATTTTGTTTAGGGCAAAATATGTTGAGGGCGTACTTAATGTTATTGCTGATTCATTATCTAGATGTGACTTTCAGCTTTTCAGGACATTGTGTCCAACTGCCGACAGCCATCCAGCACAAATCCCTGCCCATCTATGGAACATTTGGATTCAGAAATAAAATCTTTACTGAAGACCTCCATGGCTTGTAATACCTGGAAAACTTACAATTCAGCAATCGAATCTTTTGATAAGTTTCGGCAAATTTACAAATTGCCAGATATTTGGCCTGTCTCCGTTCAAAATATTGTTCGATATATAGCTCATCTATCGCATGCAAAGACTTCAGCGTCCACTGTTGCTACGTACATATCCGGGTTGAGCCATGTTCATAAATTAAATGGATTTGATGATCCAACTAAGTCTTTCTTTGTGAGCAAAATACTAGAAGGTTTTAAAAGGAAAAATCCCGGGTCAAAAGATTTACGTATGCCTGTATCGTCTGCTTTACTTAAACAGCTTATTAACTCACTTCCGCAGGTTTGCAAATCTAGTTATGAAGCTAGTATGTTCGCCTCTGCTTTTAGTTTGGCATTTTTTGCAATGCTCCGTGTGGGCGAATTCGCAGCAGACAAGAAATACGATTCGGGTAGGCATGTGGTTAGGTTGAGGGACGTCATACAAAAAAGGACTAATTTAAATGAAGAATTGCATATAAAAATACGCAGCTCAAAAACTGATCAAGTGTCTAATTCAACAACCCTTGTGATTTATAAGCAACCCGACATAGCCGTTTGTCCAGTAAAGCTTATGAATTTATATCTCAACAAGAGGCTATCACTTTCGGCAGATATATGCAAAACTTATGATATGCAACTTTACATCCATTTCGACGGTACTTTGCTCACACGCTATCAATTTAGTTCAGTTCTACAAAAATGTTTGCAATTTGGTGAGGTACCCGGGAATTTTAGACCGCATTCCTTCAGAATAGGGGGTGCTACGGAAGCTAAACGACGTGGAGTAGACGACGATGTCATAAAGCAATGGGGACGCTGGAGCTCAAGTGCATATTTGAGATACATTAGACTTTAAATTTAACATTACCATTTACAATGTATGTCTTTATTTTTGCTAGGTCGTCGCATTATCTGGTTAATTGGATCATCCATTGTATACTGGGCACATCGGAATGCAAGCACTAGGCCTGGGGGTCCGAATCTAAGCCTACAGTACATTGGCGGGTCGGTTACCTGGTATGGAAAAAGAGGTATGATGTGAGAGGAACTTTCTCCTGTTGTAGAAAAACAATTGCGTCGGCTCCCTCCCCCGAACTTTCTCGCTATTCAACTAGGGTCAAACGATTTGGGATCACGTTCGAGTCTAGGTTTTATTAAAGACATATAGATTGATATTTTGCGCTTACATGCGCTTATGCCACATACAAAGATTGTGTGGATAGATATGTTACAACGGAGATACTGGCACACTGCTAATAGTGGCAAAGCAATTGAGAAGACACGCAAATGGGTAAATCTTGCAGTGAGGCACATTGTTAGTAGTATTCAGGGATTTACAATTAGACATGTAAATATAAAAGCCAAAGAAATCGATTTATACCGGAGAGATGGTACTCATTTATCTGATGTTGGCTTGAGTGTATACCTTAATAATATTCAAGGTGCATTTGAAAGTTTTCTGAAAACTGGGGGTCCCTCAGTTCCCCCCCCCCCCGGTTGAATAGCGGGATTGAGCGGGATAGGGCGTAGTGTGTAATTGTTTGGCGGTGAGTGTGTATTGACACACTCATTTGGCGGCTACGGCATCTGGCTAGAAGAATAATGGGTCATGATCTCCAAAATTTTACGTTAGCTCATATTTTTGAAAATATCTTCCTGTGTTACTTCAGGAGATTTGGTATTGTCATCTCTCGTTTACCGGGGAGGCCGGTTCTTGAACTGTTACCAGTTCAGAACCGTTGGGGTTGGTTGGACTCCTTTGCAAATTTCCAGAGGGTCCGTGGTTAAATGTGGGTTGGCGTAACGGTGGTCATGACCTTTGATCTCTCTATCCAAACACGTAGAGGATGTTTGCTTTCATTGTTACCAGTGAGGCGCAAGTGTGCCAAATGTACAATCCGGCGGCTTGTTCTTTCTTCTAGCCATATCCCGTAGTCGGAACTAAGCTGTGGTCGTATTTTTTCCACTTCACAAAATCGTTGTGTTCTATTTCAAATTTCAATGAATCATTCCATTAATTATGTTTATCACTTAAGGATAAACAGCTTTAATGAATGTGAACGAAATTCCGGAATTAAATTATATACTCTCGGAATTTCATTATCACATTATCATATACCTTGTGACGTCACATGCTGTTTTCAAAATTTTGAATCGACACCAATTTCCATCGCAAAAACCCTCCCACCACCCCCTAAAAATTTTATTGTAAGATGTGAACCATTTTCTGCAGTCCAGTTTGTTTTCCAGGTATAACTGGTTACAAGTATGCTCTGTGTCTGTGATGCTCGGACTATCAATTATCTCCATGCAGGACCACCGTGAACGGCTGCAGAACTATGTAGATCGGCAACATTACTGTGTCTGAATTGGGACGGTAGAACTACGTATACTAGCAACGGTGCCTGAATAAGGACGGTAGAACTATTTAGATTAGTATCTGTGCTTGAATCGGAACAAAAGGTTGAGATGAAAATTTTGTTCTCACAAATGAATTGTGGTCCAGAACAATAAGAGTGATCAAGTGTTCATTATATAAAAATCTAGTTGAAAAAGAACAATTAACAGTCCGGAAATGCAGTTATAAATCAATTTTTCTGCATGCACGCATCCAGAAGTATTTTATTGTGTATTTGAATGACATGCATTTTGTATAATCAACAGTTCGATAGAAAGAAAAGGACTTTCTTAACGTGTTTTTATTTAATTTCACTAACTTGACGGTTTAAGGAAAGAATATGTCAAGTGTCTTGCAAATACTCTTAATAATTGTCATTGTGTGTTTAAATATGAGCATTTTGTATTTTTATCAATTGTCAATAAAACTTGTCACAGTCTTGGCTGCGGCATCTGGCTAGAAGAAAAATGGGTCATGATCTCCAAAATTTTACGTTAGCTCATATTTTTGAAAATATCTTCCTGTGTTACTTCAGGAGATTTGGTATTGTCATCTCTCGTTTACCGGGGAGGCCGGTTCTTGAACTGTTACCAGTTCAGAACCGTTGGGGTTGGTTGGACTCCTTTGCAAATTTCCAGAGGGTCCGTGGTTAAATGTGGGTTGGCGTAACGGTGGTCATGACCTTTGATCTCTCTATCCAAACACGTAGAGGATTTTTGCTTTCATTGTTACCAGTGAGGCGCAAGTGTGCCAAATGTACAATCCGGCGGCTTGTTCTTTCTTCTAGCCATATCCCGTAGTCGGAACTAAGCTGTGGCCGTATTTTTTCCACTTCACAAAATCGTTGTGTTCTATTTCAAATTTCAATGAATCATTCCAATAAAGGGGCATTATCTGCCAAACTCGTAAATTTGTGTTACCCATAAAAACTATCAGATATGATTGATGCATAAATGTTATGAAATGTACGCGCATCGGGGAAAAAAGGTGCAACTGCTCGTGTTTTGAGATCGATCAATAAATGGACGCCATCTGATTAATTATCGGCATTGTTTACGGAGTTTGCCGAATCGTCATTAAATCAGTACAACAATGCATTTATTTCTTATTTTCTGTGAATCTGCATTTAGTCGGCGTTAATTACGGAAATAGAACCATGCAAGTTTGCAGTTAATAAGCGACAAAATACAAATTATTCGTTTTTACCTGTCACTAGTAAGGGAACGACCATTTAACTTGAAAAGGGGGGGGGGGTATGGTTTTTTCCTAAAAAAAATATTATGATTTAGAAGGGAAAGAAATTAAATAATCTGTCACAGCATTGTCCACAAAAAAAATATTCTGCTTTACATAAGTATAAAAAAAAAATCAGGTTTAAGAGTATTGTTAATTAAAAAAAAAATCCCAAGAGTTGTGCACTAAATCTCAAGTATACTTTATGCCATATCTACACACCTATAAACCTCACTCTATTTGGAATGTATATTAAAGATTTCGTTTAGTTTTTCAAACTGTACTTGACCTTTCAGTAATTACGCCCTATTTTTAAATCCTCACTTGTTTATTTACATGTACAAATGCGAGATATAGCATGGGAATTTATAGTATATATGATTTATATGCATATCATTTAAGAATTGAATGCATTCTTTTGAAGTTTCATTGAGGTATGAAAGCATTGACCGAAGTACATTTTCAATGAAGCGCGGTAGCGCTTCATGTTGAAAATGTAGTTCGATCAACGCTTTCATACCCAATGAAACTTCAAAAGAATTCATTCAATTCTTATAATTATATTTAAATCACACCAAAATTTAATTTTGTTGAATTTTTCGTTGAGAATTTTATTTGTGTTAGATTATTTGCTGTTGGAAATTACTACGCCATTGATTGTTTACATCTGACGTCGTCATGGAGGCACGTGCAAGTTAGGGTTTGAGTTTCATTGTGATTTGAAACATCTCTGTTTATAATCATGTGACCACTTCATAACCAATCATATTGTAACATTTCAATGAAAAACGGAAGTAATGTAATTAATTATCTAAAACTGAATACTGGCTCACACCTTTATACAAAGCATTGAAAAAAATGCTTTGACTTGGTAAGAAAAAAAAAAAATTTAGTTTGATTACAATTGACAAAAATTAACAATGTGTCCAACTGTTTAAAAAACAAAATTCAGATCAGTACAAAAAACCATAACCCCCCCCCCCCTCCAACCCCTTTCAAGTTAAATGGTTGTTCCCTAAGGTCAATTGCACACGGAGAAAGCGATGTCAAATTATTTGCTTGCAAGGCAATAATCAATCCGTGATGGTAATTTTCGTTCTCAAAAGGCGAAAAAACTGTTTAATGTGAAATATTTACCTTTATTTCATCATTTTAAAGCTATTTACATACGATTGTTTTGGTCAAAATCGTAGCTAATGCCTCTTTAAGAAAAGTATAATGATCCTTGAAAACACAAATTGAACATTTAAAGGTTAACGGTGGGAGAAAGGGGAAAGGGTCAAGGGTGGGAGATTGGGGGGTTCAAGGATAGGAGAATAGGGGATGGTCAATGATGGGGAAAAAGGAGGATTAGAGGTGGGTAAAAGGGGGAGGATGAAGGCGGGGAAGTGCTAAGGGTAGGATTATGAGTAGGAAAAGGAAGAGGTAGGTTAAGAAAGATGGTGTCTAGGGGTGGTCGTATTAAAATCTCGCATCTATTAAAAACAAAAAACAAACGTGATCTTTATCCTGTTTTAACACAAATTTGTTATTTCTAATTAAGAAATAAACTATGGAAGCCAGAATGTGTTGGGAGTTTTAACATGGATTGGTGGATATTAGTATTTTATCCCGAGCCAGAAGCGAGGGATACAATTTACTAATATCGGCCAATCCATGTTAAAACTAAAAACACATTCTGGCTTCCATGAATTATTTCGATTCTGATATATCTAAGAGTACAAATACGGTAATATACTTTGATTGGAAGACGGCAATTTATATTTACGCTTGCGGAAAATGTCGTACACAATTTATGTAACTCGAATAATACTGCGCCCTCTATCGGCATTATTCGGGTAACTATTTATGCTGTCAATGGAAAAGTCGGTCACATTCACCGGCGCATGTGCTAATGAGATTATACCGAATGGATAACTCGCTCGTTTGTTAACATAGCGAAAGAAGGAGGTCATGCTAGAATTACATGTATATTAAAAGAAAAAGAGCTATGGATTGTTACAGAGAGGCATAACACACAATATAAAATAGCATGAAAGCACCAAAGGTGATGTTAAACGATCGAACTGCTTGCATGTAGATTTTTTGTATGTTATGCACAATCGCAAAATATCAGTATACTTCTAGAAAAAGATGTCAAACTTTGAAATAGTAAATTGAGAGCAAACTCCAGAGACATCAATATGTTATTCACATAAAACAGCTTTTTATCCAATGTTCCAGAATATGTTACATTTTCTTGTATATATACATTTGCATATATATAATAGTGAACATTTTGTCAGCATGGCCAAGGGAGAAAGACCTTGGTAAGTCTGCTATTAACAGGAAACCTACCTCGTCTGAATTATCGTTTACAACTCCTTTACAAAACTCATTCCCACAAAATAAAACATAATGTAGATGTTCCTTTACCAAAGAATCTAATGGGAGTAGTGTATCGGATCACTATAGACCTATTGCCCCTATGTTAAATAATTTGTCCCTCCTGAATTCAGTCAACCATGACTAATTACGGCTCTCACACCTGTCTCAATCGAGCAGTCCCCAATAATGGCTTGAAGGTAAATACACTTATGAAAAACCGAAGACTTAGTACCTATTCGGTAAGAATAGGGCCTATGTCCAAACGTGTTAGGTAAGGTATTTCGTTATTAATGAGTGCTATGTCTAACCCTACGTCATTAATGTGTGATTTGTATCTGTGTTTCTCGGATATATTTTCAGTTTATTGTACACATCTAACAAAGGAGATATAAAGTTACCCAATAGAAGGTCACTCTGCATTTATCCAGGCTTGTGACTGGCTTGTTAGGCTGCATTAACCTTTTTTTTCTTTTTTTTATATAAACAATAAACGTACAATAATGTACACATTTTCTTTATTTCGCAATATTTACATGTATAAACAATTATGTACAATTGGGAATCGTCTACCTTCCGACAGTATCTTCAACCTCACGAAAGGGTCAACAGTATGCTATCTTTCGTGCAGGGGCGTAAACTGCCGGAAAACCTTATTTTAGCCATTACAGGATAGACGACCCTCTTAAAATCCGTACGGTCGCGTGCTGTAGTCCTGCATGATGACTCTTGTCGAAGACTATTCTGTAGTCTTTGTCTTGATGTACGGTAAGTAATCTCTTATGGTCTCTCGTGATATTGAAGTCGTTCCTCACGGTCTTGACGTCATCTCTGTTGTTAATGACCATGTCCTTGATCGTATCAAAGTTGATGGTCAAGGAGTTCTCGTAGTTGAGAGTGATGCCTCTCACTTTACATATGGTCGTATTTCCATCCTTATCGGGTCTGGTAATCTTGTAAGCATAGTTCTTCGGTCCACCGGTGACAAACTCTATTATTCTGTTGTCGGGCACTTCATCGGTAAGATCTCCTAGGTAGTCACCAAGTTCTGGTTTCCACTCGCCTTGCCTAGAGGTATACACGACTGAGTCTGTATCGGCGTTTAAGGCACGGGTTCCTAATTGTTCTAAATAACTGTACAACTTCAAACGGGCTTGAGCTGTGGTATAGGCTGCTATGACTACGTTGGTTCTCCCGGATTCTTCGACGAACTCTTTTTTTGTATTGATATCTCATTTCCACCATCTCGTCGCTGACAAGATTTATACCCACCACAAGAATCTGGTCGCTGGTCAACATATCGAAATATTCGGTAGGTTGGGATATGTATTTTATCCGAGGCATGTTGGATCTCTGTCCGAAATTTCCCCAAAAGCAATTCAGCATCAGTTTGGCTAATGCTCTCAATCCAGGATTCTTCTTTATGTTGTTGTAGTCCAGGAGTATTCCCTCCTTTTCGTGGTAGTCTCTGATGTACCTCCATTTATCGTTTTCGTTCTGACACCACTCTGGCCAACCGCTGGCTTCCTGCTTCATTTTGAGGAAGGTGTTGACATATTCGGTAAAGAGTCCTCCAGTTT
>MJUT01029485.1:958365-973198 GCA_002080005.1 Gigantidas platifrons | reverse complement strand
ATATCTGTAAAACCTTCAGTGACGATCTTGGGGTGTCCGATAGGTATCTTTCCGGTCTTATTGATAAATGGATACAGGGAGGTTACATCGACGTATGATATATCCTGTTCTTTTTGAAACAATGTAAACGCTTCAGTGCGTCCTCCATAAAAAGCACCTCGGGGTTCTAACGGGTTGATCATCTCGGATTGTTGGACAAAGTTTCGTAAAGTGTCGTTTTCTCGAACTTCTCTGTCGAACTCGCATTCCCACTTTCCAACGTAGATATACCCTTGACCTTCCAGGTATCGTTTTTTCTCCATGGTTCGTTGATATAGATCACCCATGGTCATACCATTGACCGGGTTGACAGTGCTGACATTGTAACAATGTAAACATCCGTGCCAGAACTTTCCGTTAAATTCCAAGACGTATTTTTGTCCGTTCTCGCTTTCGTAATATCCATCCACTTTATAAGGTCCAATTTCCTTTTCCTCACCGTTTCTAGCATGTTGAATGTGCACGCCTTCAAACTGTGCTACATATTTGATCCATTGCATGGCTTTGATGGAATGTATTTCTTCTGGTCGGTATCCTTGTGCTGGTATGATACCGATGGTATCGGGTCGTAGAAATTTCGTTCTAAAGACTAAATTGCAAGCCGAGGCTATCGTGATGCATTGCTGAAAAGGATCGATACCTCTGTGTCCGTCGCCACACGTCATCTCCAAAACCAGTTGTCTAAACGTTAGGCAGGCTCTTCTTAGTATGTCCACGTCGGACCGACAGTAACTCAAAAGTTCTCTTCTCGTTGTCTGTAGTTGGCCTCGTACCACCCAAGAAAGGTTTCTCTGTCTTTCAGTTTCATGGCATCCGGGTTGTAGTAGTTTACGTCTGGTAGATGATTGAGGACGACTGATTTGGTTCTCTTTCCTATTGAACAAATGTGGGAAATATCCTTTCTTGAGCTCCTCCAATCCAAACATCTTAGGTAGTTCCGATAATGCGCTAGGTAAAAAGTTGATGGAGTCTATCATTCTAATACGACATCCGGGTACTTCGATATACATGTTCTTGGCACCATTGGCAATAATCGTTGGTTTCACACCGTTTTGGTACAGATACCCTAGTATGGGCAATGAATCATACCCTTTGAGAAATTGTGTGCAATAACGGTGGCCCCTTCGTTTTTTCCGGAAAACAACCATTGACAAAAGTGTTCAGTTGTGTTCGGTCCGGCAAACACCAGTTCGTTCTTCCCACATGTTTGGCAGATACTGTCTTTATCGACGCCTTGATCCGTGCATTTTAAACACACTCTATGTACTACACATAAATTAGGTTTATGTTCGAAAGCTCCACACCTCGGTGATTTGCAATGAATACATTTTCCGTTGTCATCCGATTGGTATCCTTGTTGACACTGGATCCTGTCATCTTGGGTACATTCAAAATCGAAAAAGATGTAAATCTGTTTCTTCTGTCTATCATTGTAATTCACAGGCAGCATGTAACACTGGTGTTCAGATGGATAATAATCTTTAGACGTTTCCACAGGTATGATCTCCCACTCGTTTGTTCACGGTTTGTCCGCAGTTCTTACATTTGTAATAGGAGGTACACGTTGAGTTTCCCAATGGCGTCGTATTCTTGTGGAGATTAAAGCATGCTGGTCCTTTGAAGTATCGTCCACATTCCTGACAATGTATCCAATCATCTTCAGTTTGATCGTGAATCTTCCTGCAATTATGGCATACGTTGTTGCAAGCGTGTTCGTCTTTGGTGTTACATCCT
The DNA here is from genome assembly GCA_002080005.1 of Gigantidas platifrons. Classification (NCBI taxonomy): domain Eukaryota; kingdom Metazoa; phylum Mollusca; class Bivalvia; order Mytilida; family Modiolidae; genus Gigantidas; species Gigantidas platifrons. The sequence continues at coordinate 971,425 of MJUT01029485.1, read as the reverse complement.
TTGTAACAGTTTGTACAGAAGTAGATGCGACTCAGGAATGCTGTCATACTGGTAATCACATCGTAGTGGTTGTCATGGTAATACAAGTAGATCTTCTTCTCGGCTGTGGGTCCATGATAAACGATGCCGTTGAAATGCTCTCTCGATATCACATGTATCTGATATCCTACCAGGAATCGTTGAAACGTTTTTACATCTTCGATTCCGCGTTGATGTAGGGGTACTCCCTCCTTGGCGTGTAATTCCAACGCCAACTGTTCTTGAATATGATGACCTTGTCGAATAGAATTCCATTGTTCGTGTCCGTCGATCTTAGCTTTGGCCGTTACGATGGCCCTGGCACAACACATGTCATCTTTGTTTTGTATCTGGATGATGCAACGTTTATCTTTCATGAACCTCTCCGTATCCACGTAATCACATCTCTTTCTAGTTCCACCCTTAGGAAGGCTGACGTGTGTTATATTCAGTTGTGCACAATGATCCAGGACGAACTGTTCGTTGGACTGTAGCACTCTTTCTATTTCGGCTAGTAGTAGTTCACTGGTCAGTTGGTTCATCTGCATAAAAGGTAATCTGATGGGAAAATCCAAAGCGGGTCATTCAAGGGTAACTTGGACTAAATCCTCTTCCTGCATTCCTTTGGTCACATCTGTTAAAACGGAGTCAAATAGGTTCTGTAGGGTTTTCGATATGTCTGGTACACTCTGAACGTTTAATTCATTGAACGTAACTCTATACTCGTTGGATTCGGTGTTAAATCGAGGCATATTATTTCTCTTCTCCTTAGTAATGGTGTAATACTGATCGGGTGGTTGATATCCACGGGTTGATTTTGTAAACCGGCTCCACTCTGATGTTTCTCCTTCAGATTGTGATACAGGTTATCTTTTCGTCTGTACAACAATCCGCATTCGTGGAAAGAAGCTGTCGTTGTTGTGTTTTCTCTCGTGTCTATCGAGATTGTCCTTTCTAGTAAAACGCTTATGGCATACTCCACAGGTAAAGGTAATATGGTGTTTGTTAAGACGGTGGTGCTCCATTAATTGACTCTTCTTGGCAAAGGTTTGTTGACAATATCCACAGGAATGCATCTGTAAAAGACAAATGTATAGGTATTTACAACATGAATCAAACAGTTCAACTACATGTCAGTTAAATTTTATTTGTTAAAACTACATGTATGACTTACATCTGTTCTGTCTAATTGGTGTAAGCTCTGAGCTCTAAACACGTCTGTTCACTTCGGCGTCTGGGCGCAGAATGAGAATGCTTAGCGTCGAGTCGGTTTTTATAAGTGTAGGATGACGTCATGTTACTAAAAATAGATCGATGAGTAAGTGCTGTGACATTAGATATGGTCTGTTTAATTCTCTTTGTCTCTTGTGTTTGTCTTTTCGTTTATCTCTCCGTGTGTTTTATGTTTTCCTTGTTGTTTTCTAATTTCTACTTCACGTTACAATACCACCAATCTCCTCCTCCTCCTCCTCCTCCGTCACAATAGCGTTGAAATTCCACTCTAAACACAAAAAACGTAAACAAAACTCTTAACAAAACGAACAAATAGCCATTAAAAAGTTAAATGAACACGAAAAACGTGATCAAAACTGAAAACATAACGTGAAAATGTCACTAAAAACGTGAAACACACGCAAACAATACGATAAAAACTCGAACAAACGAGAAACACGATGAAAATATCGAATACTAACGTAAAACAAAAGCAAAAACAGTATCAAAACGACAAAATAGTAATTAAAAACTAAATGAACACGAATATTCGAGTGAAAGCTCAAAAAGTAAACGACAAAATCTCAGACAAAAAGAAGCACATTATGAAAATATAACACATTAACATTATCTATGACAAAACTGTAACAAGTCAACAAAATAGTGATTAAGATGTTGAATACACACGACAATTAGAGAAAGGAATCAAGAAACGTCGTTATAGATACAAAGTTCACGAACAAATATGGCAAAAACAAAAGCAAAACGAAAGATTAATGAATAAAACGTTAAAAGATTACCGTAAATACGACACAAACAAAATAAAACGATTAATTAGGCACTAAAATGTCAAATGGTAACGGAAAATTCCGTAAAAACAAAACAAAGTGATTAATTAGCCACTAAAATATTAAATGGAAACGGAACATTTCGTAAAAACAAAACAAAACCGTATAATTAATGAATGAAACGTTATAAGATCACCGAAAATACGACACAAACAAAATCAAAACGAATAATTAATGAAGGTAAGGACACATGTGCTATATTCTTGGATGTATCAAAAGCTTTCGATAAAGTGTGGTATGAAGGTTTATTTTTTAAATTGAAACAATTAGGTTTATGTGGTAATGTATTAAATTGGATCAAAGACTATCTCTCGAATAGATCACAAAAAGTTGTCATTAATGGTAAGTGTTCAAATGTAAAATACACAAGTGCTGGAGTTCCCCAGGGATCAATTTTAGGCCCTTTGCTGTTTTTAGTTTATATTAATGACATTAATATTAATATTGAAAGTGACATAAAGCTCTTTGCTGGTGACACGACACTGTTAAAAACCCTTGAGGATAATGAGCCATTTGATATTTTAAATAATGATTTAGAGAGATTAAATAAATGGTCAGTCCAGTGGAGAATTACTTTCAATCCAAATAAAACTGAATTCATGATATTTTCTAATAAAGTATCACATCAAAATGTATATCCTGCCCTTTATTTAAATAGGGTTAGTCTAAAAGAAGTAGATGAACATAAACATTTAGGTTAATACTTTCCAAAAATCTATCGTGGCGAAAACATATCACAGAAATATGTAAAAAGGCAAACAAGCGTTTAGATGTTATGTTCAGAATGAAAAGACTTCTACCTAGAATATGTCTTGCAAAACTGTACAAGACTATAGTCAGACCTATTCTAGATTATGGTGACGTGTTATATGATAATTGTTTAAATTACGAATCTGAATTCTTGGAGAAGGTTCAAAGAAGAGCAGCGATTCTCTCAACGGGTGCTTTTAAAATAACAAAACATAAAGACTTATTAAATGAGCTAGGACTATCTCCACTACATATTCGGCGGAAAATCCATAGGCTTACTTTATTCTACAAAATAAAAAACAAACAGTGTCCAAATTACCTTAGCGAATCTTGCCCACTTGTAAATCATAATACAGAAAATTATAACCTTCGCAGAAAGGACTTCGTTCTACCTTTATATACACGTACAGTTAAATATCAAACCTCCTACTTTCCAGCTACAATTAGAGACTGGAATTTTCTCCCATCGTTTATTAAAGACTCAAATTCTCTGAATAATTTTAAGGAGTTGGTTTATCATCATTTAAATGAATTTAACACAAAAAAGATATACTCTAAAGGCTTTGGTCTAGGAAAAATTTATCACACACGACTAAGACTTGGTCTAAGTGGCTTAAATGACTATCTTTACAGTTATAATCTTATACCATCACGATTATGTAATAGGTGTAGCCTCAGTAAGCCTGAAACTTCTGAGCACTTTTTTCTTTACTGCGATAAACATGATGAATTAAGAAAAACACTTTTTCACAAGATTAAATCATTGCTCTGTCCAAATGTGAATTTAAATAGTTTCAAAAATGAATTAAACACGTATTTAGTTGAGCTTTTTCTTCAAGGAAGTGATGATTTATCTATGGATGATAACATAGTTATATTTCAGTTTGTATATGAATTCATTGAAAATAGCAATAGATTTCTATAGATTATATGCTTTGCAAATATTTTAAATTGCTATTGAAAATATAATTTGTATTAACTATTATGAGTGATTGAGTGTGAGATAGACTGTTGTATTGTTTGTCTTGTCTTGTATATAATGTTTTGTATCATATGTATGTTGAGGAGACCAACTTTGTAGCCTTCGGCTGTTTGTAATCCTCTATAATAAATAAAGCATTAAATTAAAGAAGAGTCAATTAATGGAGCACCACCGTCTAAACAAACACCATATTACCTTTACCTGTGGAGTATGCCATAAGCGTTTTACTAGAAAGGACAATCTCGATAGACACGAGAGAAAACACAACAACGACAGCTTCTTTCCATGTAATGAATGCGGATTGTTGTATAGACGAAAGGATAACCTGTATCACAATCTGAAGGAGAAACATCAGAATGGAGCCGGTTTACAAAATCAACCCATGGATATCAACCACCCCGATCAGTATTACACCATTACTAAGGAGAAGGGAAATAATATGCCTCGATTTAACACAGAATCCAACGAGTACAGAGTTACGTTCAATGAATTAAACGTCCAGAGTGTACCAGACATATTGAAAACCCTACAGAACCTATTTGACTTCGTTTTAACAGATGTGACCAAAGGAATGCAGGAAGAGGATTTAGTCCAAGTTACCCTTGAATGACCCGATTTGGATTTTCCCATCAGATTACCTTTTATGCAGATGAACCAACTGACCAGTGAACTACTATTAGCCGAAATAGAAAGAGTGCTACAGTCCAACGGACAGTTCGTCCTGGACCATTGTGTACAACTGAATATAACACACGTCAGCCTTCCTAAGGGTGGAACTAGAAAGAGATGTGATTACGTGGATACGGAGAGGTTCCTGAAAGATAAACGTTGCATCATCCAGATACAAAACAAAGATGACATGTGTTGTGCCAGGGCCATCGTAACGGCCAAAGCTAAGATCGACGGACACGAGCAATGGAATTCTATTCAAAGAGGTCGTCGTATCCAAGAAGAGTTGGCGTTGGAATTACACGCCAAGGAGGGCGTACCCCTACATCAGTGCGGAATCGAAGATGTAAAAACGTTTCAACGATTCCTGGTAGGATATCAGATACATATGATATCGAGAGAGCATTTCAACGGCATCGTTTACCACGGACCCCCAGCCGAGAAAACGATCTACTTGTATTACCATGACAACCACTACGATGTGATTACCAGTATGACTGCGTTCCTGAGTCGTATCTACTTCTGTACAAACTGTTACAAAGGTTATAACANCAAAGAAGAACACGCTTGCAACAACGTATGCCATAATTGCCGGAAGATTCACGATCAAACTGAAGATGATTGGATACATTGTCAGGAATGTGGACGATACTTCAAAGGACCAGCATGTTTTAATCTCCACAAGAAGACGACGCCATTGGGAAACTCAACGTGTACCTCCTATTACAAATGTAAGAACTGTGGACAAACCGTGAACAAACGAGCGGGAGATCATACCTGTGGAAACGTCTATTGCAAGACTTGTAAAGATTATTATCCATCTGAACATCAGTGTTACATGCTACCTGTGGATCACAACGATAGACAAAAGAAACAGACTTACATCTTTTTCGATTTTGAATGGACCCAAGATGACAGGATCCAGTGACAACAAGGATACCAACCGGATGACAACGGAAAATGTATTCATTGCAAATCACCGAAGTGTGAAGCTTTCGAACATAAACCTAATTTATGTGTAGTACATAGAGTGTGTTTAAAATGCATGGATCAAGGCGTCGATAAAGACAGTATCTGCCAAACATGTGGGAAGAACGAACTGGTGTTTGCCGGACCGAACACAACTGAACACTTTTGTCAATGATTGTTTTCCGGAGAAAACGAAGGGGCCACCGTTATTGCACACAATTTCAAAGGGTATGATTCATTACCCATACTAGGGTATCTGTACCAAAACGGTGTGAAACCAACGATTATTGCCAATGGTGCCAAGAATATGTATATCGAAGTACCCGGATGTCGTATTAGAATGATAGACTCCATCAACTTTTTACCTAGCGCATTATCGGAACTACCTAAGATGTTTGGATTGGAGGAGCTCAAGAAAGGATATTTCCCACATTTGTTGAATACGAAAGAGAACCAATCAGTCGTCCTCAATCATCTACCAGACGTACAACCCGAATGCCATGAAACTGAAAGACAGAAAAGTCTTCTTCGTGTGGTATGAGACCAACTACAGACAACGATTCGATTTTCAAAGAGAACTATTGAGTTACTGTCGCTCCGACGTGGACATATTAAGAAAAGCCTGCCTAACGTTTAGACAACTGTTTTTGGAGATGACGTCTGCCGACGGACACGAAGGCATCGATCCTTTTCAGAAATGCATCACGACAGCCTCGGTTTGCAATTTGATTTTTAGAACGAAATTTCTACGACCCAATACCATCGGTATCATTCCAGCTCAAGGATACCGTCAAGAAGAAAAACATTCAATCAAAGCCATGCAATGGATCAAATACTTATCGACAACTGAAGTAATCTGCATACAACATGCTAGAAACGGTGAGGAAAGGGAAATTTGACCTTATAAAGTGGATGGATACTACGAAAACGAGAACGGAAAAAAATACGTCTTGGAATTTAACGGAATGTTCTGGCACGGATGTTTACACTGTTACAATGCCAGCACCGTCAACCGGGTCAATGGTATGACCATGGGTGAACTATTTCAACGAACCATGGAGAAGAAACGATACCTGGAAGGTCAAGGGTATATCTACGTTGGAAAGTGGGAATGCGAGTTCAATAGAGAAGTTCGCGAAAACGAAACTTTACGAAACTTTGTCCAACAATCAGAGACGATTAACCCGTTAGAGCCCCGAGATGATTTTTATGGAGGACGCACCGAAGCGTTTACATTGTTTCAAAAAGATCAGGATATATCATACGTCGATGTAACCTTCCTGTATCCATATATCAATAAGACCGGAAAGATACCCATCGGACACCCCGAGATCATCACCGAAGGTTTTGCAGATATACAGCAGTACGGAGGACTCATCAAATGCAAAATCCTTCCACCAAGAGGACTGTACATACCCGTATTACCAGTGAAAATGAACAACAAATTGTTGTTTACTCTGTGTAGAACATGTAGTGAGAACCATCAACAGACACCGTGTCAACATAACGACGAAGAAAGATCATTGACGGGAACATGGGTCACGGACGAATTGAAGAAAGCATTGGAGAAAGGATATGTAATTCAGCGCATCTACGAAGTGTGGCATTTCGATGAAACGGAACAGTACGATCCGAAAACGAAAACTGGAGGACTCTTTACCGATTACGTGAATACCTTCCTCAAAATGAAGCAGGAAGCCAGTGGTTGGCCAGAGTGGTGTCAGATCGAAAACGATAGATGGAGGTACATCAGAGACTACCACGAAAAGGAGGGAATACTCCTAGACTACAACAACATAAAGAAGAATCCTGGATTGAGAGCATTAGCCAAACTGATGCTGAATAGCTTTTGGGGGAAATTCGGACAGAGATCCAACATGCCTCAGATAAAATACATATCCGAACCTACCGAATATTTCGACATGTTGACCAGCGACCAGATTCTTGTGATGGTTATAAATTTTGTCAGCGACGAGATGGTGGAAATGAGATATCAACACAAAGAAGAGTTCGTCGAAGAATCCGGGAGAACCAACGTAATCATAGTAGCCAATACCACAGCTCAAGCCCGTTTGAAGTTGTACAGTTATTTGGAACAATTAGGACCCCGTGTCATATACGCCGATACAGACTCAGTCGTGTATACCTCTAGGCAAGGCGAGTGGAAACCAGAACTTGGTGATTACTTAGGAGACCTTATCGATGAAGTGCCCGACAACAGAATAATAGAGTTTGTCACCGGTGGACCGAAGAACTATGCTTACAAGATTGCCAGACCCGATAAGGATGGAAATACGACCATATGTAAAGTGAGAGGCATCACTCTCAACTACGAGAACTCCTTGACCATCAACTTTGATACGATAAAGGACATGGTCATTAACAACAGAGATGACGTCAAGACCGTGAGGAACGACTTCAAGATCACGAGAGACCGCAAGAGATTACTTACCGTACATCAAGACAAAGACTACAGGATAGTCTTTGACAAAAGAGTCATCATGCAGGACTACAGCACTCGACCGTACGGCTTTTAAGAGGGTCGTCTATCTTGTAATGGCTAAAATAAGGTTTACCGGCAGTTTACGCCCCTGCACGAAAGATAGCATACTGTTGGCCCTTTCGTGAGGTTGAAGATACTGTCGGAAGGTAGACGATTCTCAATTGTACATAATTGTTTATACATGTAAAGATTGCGAAATAAAAAAAAATGTGTACATTATTATATGTTTGTTGTTTATTAAAAAATAAAAATAAAAATAAAGGCTGCCTCACAAGCCAGTCACAAGACTGGATAAATGCAGAGTGACCTTCTATTGGATAACTTTATAACTCCTTTGTTAGATGTGTAGAGTAAACTGAAAATTTATCCGAGAAACACAGATACAAATCACACATTAATGACTTAGGGTTAGACATGGCACTCATTAATAACGAAATACCTTACCTAACACGTTTGGACATAGGCCCTATTCTTACCGAATAGGTACTAAGTCTTCGGTTTTTCATAAGTGTATTTACCTTCAAGCCATTATTGGGGACTGCTCGATTGAGACAGGTGTGAGAGCCGTAATTAGTCATGGTTGACTGAATTCAGGAGGGACAAATTATTTAACATAGGGGCAATAGGTCTATAGTGATCCGATACACTACTCCCATTAGATTCTTTGGTAAAGGAACATCTACATTATGTTTTATTTTGTGGGAATGAGTTTTGTAAAGGAGTTGTAAACGATAATTCAGACGAGGTAGGTTTCCTGTTAATAGCAGACTTACCAAGGTCTTTCACTCTTGGCCATGCTGACAAAATTTTCACGGAAGGGGAATGTGACTCTTGAACAAATTTACAACACTTATTACTAGATTTGACAATGAACTTCTATCCAATGATATATATATATATATATATATATAGCCTTCCGAAGACAACATCCGTGTCCTTTCCATTTTCATCTTTTTTGTTTCGAAGCCAACATCAACATTCAATTCCCGGAATTCCCTCATCCATTTACGGACACCTACTGGAGTCATTCTCTATCCAGAGTTGTCGTTCCTTGCTACGCTACACAACATCTCTGTCAACGCCCATTACACAAGATTTTTGTAAAATTTAGAAACAGTAAAAAAAATCTACTTAAAAATGTTCTAATTATTGTAAATATCAATAAAGATGAAAATAAATCACTCATTTCAAATCAATTCTCTCTTAAAAATGATTTGTGATCGTTTTTAACTTTTTAATTTTTACCTCCGCAAAATAGTTCTCGAAGAAGTGGGGGGTAAAATCATTTTTAAGAGAGAATTGATTTGAAATGAGTGAATTATTTTCGTCTTTATTTATATTTACAATAATTAAAACAATTTTAAGTACATTTTTTTTTACTGTTTCTAAGTTTTACAAGAATCTTGTAAAATGAGCGTTGACAGAGATGTTGTGTAGCGTAGCAGGAACGACAACTCTGGATAGAGAATGCTACTGGAGTATTAAACAGGGTTGTTTTCATTATTTGTGTCCAAATTTGTTTGCCGGTTTCCGCTACTTTCATTTCATGTTTATTTTTAGGTGGAACATACTTTAAAAGCATGTATTGTTGACATAAATACGTCAGCAGTGAGTCAATGTTAACAGGTCAAAACCTTCGGGATTTTCTAGACTTTTCATTAGATAGTACGTCAAACATTAGAACACATGTTGTCTAAAGCACTGGTTCCCAAATCCTGAACAAAACTACGATGGTCGAGAACTAAGGACACTGCCAAACCAGTTGAATTGTAACCCACAGCAGCATAGGATATAAATAGACTATGTTTTAAAATTTATTCTAAAATTAAAAACAGAAAACACACATTTCGGAACAGGACAAAAGTAAAAAGGTACAATTTTTGTACACTTGCTGAAATATCCACACGCATTTTTTGTTGTTCAAATGTCAATTTTCAGACGCAATACGAAAATCAAAGTCTCTTACATAGTAAACACAATATCAATATTTCTAGATATTGAAATATCCATCCGCAAAATCCGCGTTGCAACAAAGAAATACTGACAGATGAGCAAACGTGCATACAAGTACCCGATTTTAAGGGGGATTTATAATATATGAATGTTGCATGCATGCTCTTTCTGATATGTAAGTTACTCGTCCTCTTACAATTGACTCTATATATGGACTATATTTTTGTCCGGGCGGAAGGTTGCGACACATGTTGTGTAAAGCAGTGTCTTCCGGTTTGTATGAGTGCTAGCATTAAACGATATCTCACTTACGTTCGATCGTTTAACACACAATAACGATTAGTGTGTTCATAGTTGAGAAAAATGCCACATGTATTGCATATTATATTTGATCAATTTACCAACAGATGCGAACAACGCTAGTACCTTCTTTAAAATGGCAAACATTAAGTATGCAAGCTCTAGTTCCGAAAAATTACAAATGTCGAATATCAAAATTGCGTATGAAATAGAATAAGAACATTTACCAAAAGTACTTAAATATATTCATACAATTGAAAATTAACGGTACAAATTAACTACTACTAGAGAACAATTTGAAACATAGCTAAGATACAGTGTCAAATATTGCAATGATCGTTCTACATTCTATGTGAGATTGGGGCAGTGTCCATTATCGCATGATCTAATAACCAATCAGTTCCTTTCCTAGTATCCCGTAGTATGTAAGTTGTGAGTTAAAATCCCGCTCATGGCGAGGTGTACTCGATACATTATGTGATAAAGTTTATCAGTAACTTGCGACAGGTCTGTGGTTTTCTCTGGGTACTCCGATTTCCTCTACCAATAAAACTGCCCACCATAATATAGCTGAAATATTGTTGAAAGTGGCGTTAAACACCATAAACCAACCAATCTTATGCAAGTTGTCTAATGCACATGAGACATTCATTTAAGTCTAGTTCTCAATGTGCGATTCGTGCATTTGATACATACAACACACATTCGGGATGCCCTTTTCGGGTGAGTTTTACCCACCAGTGATGAAAATAGGCCGTATTCTATATTCTGGAGTTAATGTTTTGATGACTCGCAGCTTTTAGAGTTTACTGGGGGTACCATTTAAGGAATAACAGTACTGTATTTGAAGAGTTGGAGGTGTCAATTGTGGATTTGACGGTCGCAAATGCCGTTTTACTGGCGACGCGAAGCGGAGCCAGTAAAACAGATATTGCGACCATCAAATCTCCAATTGATGCCGTGAAATTTTCAATTACAATACAGTTATCTCCTAAATAGGTCGTCAGCGTCAAATTCATAGTCGGAAATATCTGGGTCAGCCATATTGTTAAAAAACAAGTGCATTCGGTGTATGCATATAGCATTCCCTCAGGCCTGTCAACTGCAGATTTGACGGCTCTCGATAGCCAATGAAAATACGCATTACATTATAATTGCATTAGAATAAAAAATCTTCGTATAAAAACTGAGACTACAAATTATGTTATATGATGGCTTTGATTTAGACAATTATGATTACACAGAATATGCTAGAGCACACAAAAGTGAACCCCCTTCGAGCACGGATTGCGAGATGGGAAATGAAAATCCGTGGACACCGGCACGTCGCCACAAAAAAGGAAGGCCTCTGGGTCTCCTTTAGTAGTAAACTCGTACAGTAATGCTGTACTAAGCACCATTAAAAAGGTACCCCAAATCCCTAGACAAAGTGTCATAAAGAGTAAAAATAAATATATATGTATTATTTATTGTAATACTGAAAAACTTGGTAAACTAAACCAAATTAAAGTACAACAATTGTTATCCAATCTGGTAGGGTCTGTTAAAAGTATTAACAGCACAAAAACAGGTAACTTGATTGTTGAATGTTATGACAATCAACAATACAAAAATTTGTTAAAATCAACTCACCTTGGTGAGTGGCTAATCAAGGTATATATACCTAAATCCATGAGTACATCAATATGGTGCATTTATAATGTACCTCTGGACATCCCAGAGGAAGACATTACAGATGTACTTATACAGCAAAATGTAACAAAATGTGTCAGAATGACATATTATAATAAAGAAAAAAAAGAAAGACAACCCTCTACCACTGTCAAATTGTATTTTAATGTTCCAGAACTCCCAGTTAAAATGGCTCTTGGTTTCAGGATTTACAAGACAAAACTATTTGTCCCTAAACCAATTCAATGTTTTAATTGCCAACAGTTTGGTCACATGCAATCAGACTGTAGCAAGCCCAAAGTATGTTTTAAATGTGGACAACAGCATGAAAATAAAGAATGCACTGCTGATACACCCAAATGTGCAAACTGTAAAGGGGATCACCCTTCCAATAGTAAAACCTGCCCCAAAAAAATAGAAAAAACACTAGTTATGAAAAAAGTCTTAGTGGAAAAGTGTACTCCACAACAGGCTAGAATAGACATAAAAACTAAACCGAAACCTGTAAATAAACCTAAAAGCAAAATAGCCAAAGACACTATATCTTTCGTTCCGGATAAAAGTGATATTGAAAATGTTAACAATCTCATCTTGTTTTTGGTACTTATTTTGGGTAAGTTACCCAAAATGATCGACCCAAAAACAAAAATAGAATATATTACAGAATTAGCTGTCAAATTATTTGACATTAAGTTTAATGTTAAACAAATACTAACTGAGTACTTATCACTGTATTAAGTTGAAATCTATGATTTCTTTTTTAACTATTTCAAGTGATTCATATCGCAATGTATTTTAAAAATATTACTATTCATAGTGTCACACTCAATAAACATTGTACATTGGAATTGTCAGGGTTTTAATGCCCATGGACCAGAATATATCTGGTCTCTTAGTAAACAAAAACATGTACCTGACATTATATGCTTACAGGAAACTTTTTTTGAAAATGAGAATGATCATCCTGATATTACAGGATATACACTGGCAAACTTCTCAACCAGAGATATTAAAAGAGGAGGTACCGCCATATATTGTAAAACCAATATCAACTATACCACCAGAAGTATTGACACTACTTTAGAAGTGTCAGCAATTGACATCAAACTCAATAATAAAATAACTACTATTGTAAATGTATATGATACCAATAGTAAAACTACACAAAGTGACTATCAAAATATA
>MJUT01029485.1:936190-953367 GCA_002080005.1 Gigantidas platifrons | reverse complement strand
AAATATGTGGCAAAAAAAATGGGACAATAACCCAAAAGCAAGACACCTATATAGTATTAATACAACTGTAAATTTCCATATTTCAGCACCAAAATTACATAGACATAAAGAAATATTATTTTTCAGATTACGAACAGGTTACATTAAACTCAATAGCTATTTAAATAAAATTGGATATAGTACATCAAGGTTATGCGATACCTGTCAACAGGAAGAAACAGTTCATCATTTCCTCTTACAATGCAAAAAATATAACACATACAGAAAAAAAATGATCCAGCAATTAATACATTTAGGTGTTACTGATTTTAATACTACTACACTATTAGCAGGGAAAAATTGTCATCCTGTAGTTGATTACTTAATCAAACTAATAGATTTTAATTATATTTTTCAGTTGAGAGCTGTACAGAATATCCTCAACAACAATCAGACCTGCCAGATTATTAATTAAAAAAAATTTCCTTAACTTTATAATCCTTAATTAAATTGTTTCTACTACTTCATTATATTTTTCCAAATTTAAATTAAAAAAAAAAAATTTGAATTCATTTTTCTAAATCATTTAAATTACACCTTTTGATATACATAAAATATCATTTTTTTAATTATATATATATGTAGGGTCTAATGGCCATATGCACTAATGATTTTACCTTTTAAAATATAATTAATCTACTTATATATCAGTATTGTGTTTATAGTAAAGCTCTATAACATAGAGCAAAGTAAGTTTAATAAAACTCTTCTTTTTTTTCTTTTTTCTGTTCAACATACTATTCATTATAGTCCATTATTAAGTACATTCATTTAAATGTTTATAATTTTTGGTAACTTAGTAAGCATAAATTTTATATGAATTATAAAATTGGTAATAAGTGACACTTCCTGGTACATTCTAAGGTAAATTCTTACTATCAAGTGTGATAACATTAATTTGTTAAAAATATTAACTGTACAATTCCATAGCTGTATATCTAATTATAGTATACTAGTTCATGGAATTGTGCAAAATATCTTGTATACTTAATTTTTTTTAAGTATGTTATCATATTTCATAGTCAATACTAAGTACATACTCTCATCACAAGGTTTATCGGATGAGAAATGTGCATTTTTCACAGGCACTTGTTTCTGTAAAAAGTATATTAGGTATATGGTATATATTTTTTACAGAAACAAGTGCCTGTGGTATTTTTTTGTAAAATAAATTTTTCCATTTTACTAATCTGGGATTATGTATATATATATAATATATCCTAGCAACTTACCTTAGTATGTTAGGACTTGACATCCATATATCTCAAACTAAAAGTAATCGTCTATATATCGAGGGGCCATGTGGTGTTTGGGATCCTTGTTGGCACCTGATGGCCAGTGTGGGCATGCGGAAGCACTATAAGCTTCCGTTTATCCACACTGAGCAAGGGGCAACAACCCAAACATAAACTGGCAGCTTCAGTACGTAGTAATATTATACATTTTGGTATAACTCTTAAATACATAAAATTAGTCTATTTAATTAATTTGTTAAGTCTTATATTTTTCTTCTTTTTTTTTTAATTCTGTCTTAGAATACCAACTTTGGAAATTTTTGCGCGGAGATATCATCGATGTCAAGTACCTCATTTACAACAATATAGGGTTAATGTGTATCCAGAGTAAGGTCATAGCACCCAACTCAATACGATACACTATACCTATTAAACTGGGATGTGTCATACTTTTTCAATATCTCTAATGCTTAATGTATTAATGACGGCTATATTGGTTCACATATAACACCATTTTATCCTCCATCCTTTTCTCTTAACTCACGACAATTATTAAATATTTATTTAATTATAAAGTAAGTAATATAAGAATTTTTCCAAATTCAAAAATTTTTTTTTATGGGCGCAATTTCTAATTTGGAAAGTCGCCGTCAAAAAATCATATAATCTATGTTATATAAGGTTAATTGGGAAGATATCGGTGAAGATATACAATTGACAAGGACAAATCTCTGGCGTCAGCTGTTTTCGTTGGGAAACGAACATGATCATTTCTGTTTGATCTTTTATTTACAAATTTAATAACGGTATGCAGTTTATTGGTGTAAATTGTCTGCTTTGTGAAATTGTAAAACTTTAGTTTCAAACAATATTTAAGCACTGCTCATTGAAAATTGTCAAGTATTGAAATAAAACCGCCTATTATATCATGTTTCAGCGAATTAAGTGCAATTTTAATCATCGTTTCATAATTATTTCTCATGACTGCTCGTGACTGTTATAAAATGCAAATGTGTATTGACTAATACCTGACCAATCGTTTCGGGAATTTACAAAATGTATATCTCATTTTTGTCTTGTCATCCCCTCATAAAAGATCTTCAACAGATCCTTTTAATTTCGTCTTTGTCGTTCTTTATTTACTTCGCAAATCAAATACAGAAAGTGGCTATGATAACTTCACAATGCAGCAGTTCTGATCTCTCTAAAAAGCAGTCTCACCTTGAAAACGGGAAACTGAGAATGTTCGTCTTCGCATTTCTTACATTTCTGTGTTTCGTGGGTCTCACGATGACTTCCACAGCTGTATGGTGTAGAAACTAGCATTCCAACCAATGTATTGGTTAAATTGTCTACCGTAGAAAATTGTATAGCCCTCAAATTGTCACTGGTTGAAACTGGGTAATATCTTACTCTCAGAGAGGAATAACTGACTCCTAGATTGAAGGAGGTTTATTTGCGTCCGACGTCCACTCATGTCAAGTTAAATTTTGAAAACGCGAAAACTGAAAACGTCCGACCAAAGTAGATATTAATATACGTCCATATTTCAGACCAGATGCTAATTTCTGCTTATGTATCTTGAAATTAAATAACAGAACATTGTATGTTGAATTTCTGTGTTTTATTATGAACAATTAAACACTTTTGATTATAAATGTGAACGTTCTCAGATACTTGACCATTGTTGAGGGAAAGTTCATGTTCGGACTTTCGTCCAAAAATAACAATTAACTGCGGCATAGATAAAATATTATAAATACCATTGTTGAAACGTCATTGTTAAGGCCAATTACAAACATCAAACAATAAACACATAGTAGCCCTTAAACATTGTTTTAAGTGTCCTTTGAAAGAAAAATAGGGTGAATAATATTCCGATTCATTTGTATTCGAGTATCATGTTTAAAATATCAAACACTTAAATGGTTGATACATTTCTTATGTTATACACTGGGGTTCATTCTTTAACAACTAAACTTGGAGCACATCTTTCCATCGGTGGGACATATTGAGGACACTTATAGCAAACAATATACCAATAAGAGATAGCATGTCTCCTTCATATCTCAAATCCTATTATAAGTCAAAATGTTTAAAGAAACCCACTTATTATTACGCAGGAACTCGAATTGGACAAATCCTTCACATGAGATTAAGAACTGCATGTAGCTCTCTAAACTATCATCTATTTCTAAAAAATATACATAATAAAATGTAGTAGATTCGCCCAACTGTAGTTGTCATCAAGGTGTCCCTGAAACTAATTCACATTATCTTTTTTATTGCCATAGATTCAAGGATTCGAGATATCGGTATATCGAATCAATCAATATTCCTATGACCTTGACAGTTGACCGTTTACTTTTTGGATCACCTGACCTCACAGACGATCAAAATAACAGTTTATTTTTAAATGTACAAAACTTTATAATAAACAGCAAACGTTTCAACTAACATCAGCAGTACCTAGTGCCCTTATTTCTTTCTTATTATTATTATTTTTTTTTTAATTACTTGCATCAAATATTTTTTTTACATCAAACACCAAATCACTGTATTTGTTTTATCATTTTACACCGTCTGTAATTTATATAAAAATATTCTTAGTTTGTTCTCAATGTTCTTCCCCTTAGAGATTTACATTATTATAAATAAATTTATTCCTACGGATAGGGATTAATATAAGTTATAGTAACTTGTTTCCCAATCCTATTGATTACTTCTAATTATGTAATGTATATATGTTGAATATTGTAATGTTATGTTGAATTAATTAATAAAATATGTTTAAACTAACAATATACCACCACGGACTGACACAACCTACACAGATCCTGTAGTGCAGAGGAAATAAACCCTTCAGACGGTATAGTAAACTATGATTTCACCGGATCTTACGATAAATGAATAATATAAGATTTCACTGTGTTTTATTATTGTTTATATATATATATCCGGATGATATATTGTTAAGTTTTTAAACTACGTATTTGCAATTTGAATTTAACGAAAATCTTTTGAAACTTAAAAAAATGGACTGGGAAAACTCGTCGAAGATTCTTTCAGATCTAAACGAACAGGAAAAATATCGACACATTCCAATAGCCGTGTTTCTTGGATTGGTCGGCTTAACTGGACTAATTGGAAATTCTGTCGTCTGCTACATATATGGAGCCGTTTATACACAATCAAACTCGCGGATTTTCTTGATTTGTCTTGCAGGAATAGATTTGTGCACATGTATCATTGATATTCCACTGGAAATAATTAATGTACTAAACCAATATGAATTTAGTGAACCGTTACTTTGTAAATTTTCAAGAAGCGGCAACACTCTAACTACATTCTACAGTACGGGTATACTTCTATCCATTGCTATCGATAGACATCGTAAGATTTGCCACCCTCACGGATTTCAAATATCCAACAAGATTGCAAAATGTTTATGTGTTGCCTTGTTTTTTGGAACGCTAATTATGACATGGCCCGCCCTTTTCATGTATGGCATAAAATCTACAAAATTTAACTACGAGGGTCTCGAACTAACAAGAAGAGAATGTTCTATAGATGACACATACGACGATTCGATGTATCCATTAATATACAATTTTATTGTGCTACTTTTATTTGTCGTCGCGTTGTCTGTTTTAATTGTTTTATACTTTCTAATTGGACGTAAAGTAAGATTCTTTGCTTACAAAAATGAAAGACGCAGAAGCGTATCAAACTTTGACAGTGAAGGCGACACCGTAGATGATGTACAACGAAAGGCGCATTTGAAAAATATACAACAAGCTGCTGCTAGTAGCAATACACCAGAACAAAACCAATATGTTCAAATGTCAAAAGACGAGCATGAACAACAATTTCAAGTGAAAGACAAAAATCCGTGCGACAAAGACGAGGATTGTTCTGTAACAAAATCTAAATCATTTGATTCCATTACAACTGTAGGAACATTGGATAAGAAAAACACCTTCAAACATCAGGCTTCAACAGCACAGCTAAATAACATAAAACGCAGACGTAATCTGGCACGGAATACAACATATTTAATGTTTATTGTGACCTTCTCATTTATCATTGCAAGTCTGCCCTACTTGATTCTAGTGATTTTAGACAATGTTATTACAGATTTTGTAGAAAATATGGACGCAAACGGTAGGGCAACCTATAGATTTTTCTTGCGCTCATATTTTCTGGGTGCAGCAGTTAATCCAATAATATACAGTATATTCGACAGGAGATTCAGATACGCTTGTAAAAATATTGTAAAAAGTGTGAAAATGAAAATGTGTAATAGTGCTACTCATGACATTGCTTAAACTTAAACAGCATCATTTAAAATGATACTGAATTATGTGGAAAATTCATTCTATGGTAGTTTACTGGTAGTTGGTAAACATTTTACAGTGATATTTAAATTTCTGGTCCATGTATAAACATAAATAAATATTAAAATAATTAATTCATTAATTAACTTTACTTCCAAATATAGCATGAACATGATTATGCCAAAGTTAACTTGCCTAAAATCTTGGAAATTATCACACCAAATGCCCTCTGTCAAAGGAAAGACAACACAAAGGCAAACAGAATTTTGACATACATCAAGGTCTTGTATGGTTACTTGTACAACTGATTCCAAGTTTCAGTTATATAAGATCTTGTATGGCTACAAGTACAACTGATTTTAGGACCCAGTTAGGTCAAGGTCTTTTACAACTACCTGCACAATTGATTCTAACTTTTCAGTCAGGTCAGTCTTTGTATGACAGGTTACCCGTTTCTGTTAGGTCAAGGTTTGTATGACTGGTTACCCAATTTTCCGTTAGGTCAAGGTCTTATTATCATTAACTGTACAATTGATTCTAGGAAAAGTATAAAGATATCAAAGGGGCAATCTGAAGCCATAAATCAAAGGACTGACAACACAATGGCTACAAAAATATAGGGCTATGTAATGTGCAGCATGATACAACCACAGCAAGTCTAAATGGACTTCTTCCTGCAATCAAGTTTACTTTTAAAAACATAACTGATAGAGGAAATCCCATGGAACACTTCCTGAAGCCTGTGTCACAATAATTTGAAAAAAGAAAACTGCATCAAATTAGATAAAACGTAAAAATTGTGAATGCTTTCCAAATATGAGATATTTTGGAATTTGGGTTCGTTTTACATAAAAATGAGCAGTTTGCAAGACAAAACATTAAAATTGGGTGCAAAATAAGCCACTTCAAATTTTGGAATGTGGCACTTTGTTCCCCCTTTCAGATGAGTTTATCTCTGAGACAGTAAGAATAAATGAAATCCATTAACATACTACCACAAGGTCTCAACACAATCAATTCAAAGAAAAAGAAAAACAAATCAATAGATATAAATCTTCTGTTAACAAAGTTTCATTGTTAAAGCCCAAAATACAGTTACTTACAAAGACAGAGACTATAGATTATTGTTGTGTTTTTTTGTATTGTTGACCAGTACTGTTCATCCTTTTATTTTCAACTCTCTAAAATAAGTGAAAGAGCAAATAAATGAATCAAAACATGACAATAAGAAAATAAATTTATTGACAAGATTTTACATCACATTGGTTAAACATTGCACAATATATTATAAACTAGTAAAGACATCAGAGACTCAAGCCTACAGAGAATATATAACAATGTTTAACATTGCACATATCATATCAAAGAGATTCTTAAAATCTGGAGGAGATTGTTATACATGTTCACTATATTTGTAACCATACATTGACTTCATAATATTACATGCAATGTATAATTTGACATTTCTTCAAACTCTAACATGATGGAGAGAAAAAAAATCAAAACCAGTTTTACAATTCTACTACATGTACATTGTATCCTTAAAATTTTAAATAAACTGTAGGGTTAGGGTTATGGTGTTTAACACCACTGTCAACACTATTTCAGTTATATCATGGCGGTTAATAAACTGTACTGTATGAACTTTGCTGTTTAAATTCAAAGGGATGGTAAAGTTTTATTAAAATTACTAGTAAAATACATTTGTAGATTAAGTCAAATTATCTAAAAAGGTTACAACAACACACATGGGTGTTATTCCAGGTAATAAATGATCTACAGTTGAGTTATCCAGGTTCAACTGTATTAGACCTACTAACTGATTATTTGGTTACTGGAATAATCCTTAATAAACAGGTTTTAGTTCAAAGACGAAGTGTTTCTGATAAACAGATTAATGATAATGTTAAAGGTTTGGTTTGGCTTATGGTGTTTAACACCACTTCCAACAATATTTCAGTTATATCGTGGCAGTCAGTTTTATTGGTGGAGGAAATCAGAGTACCTAGAGAAAACCAGGAGAAGATCTCTTTAAGACATGGTTGATTATGGATTAAATGATATACTAAAGACCCAAAAAGGCTATTCCATTTCTATCTAATCAGATGATTGCTTACGACTTGTTTGGTTTGAGACAGTTAGATAGCCACTTAACAGGTATAAAAAATAATACCAAAACACCTTGGATATTTATGATGTCATAACTGTTTCAGTGGCATTTCTATAACTTTACAGAGACAGCTGACGTAGAGGAAAATATCATGTAGATTTATAATCAAAATGTCAATTTAGTATTGAATTATTTGCATTTAACGGTATGTTTGAATTAAAAAAATTCACTGGTATCTATATAATAATATGAACGATTCCATCATTTAGTTCTACTGAAATCTTCTAAAACATCCTTAATATGTGAAGATCGAATAAAGAAAATGGCTGAAATATTCACAGAATTGACACAACTGAAAACAAAAATGTTAGGGTGTATAGAAATCCTGTCATAAAAAAGAAACGGGGTACAATTGCTGTAATATTTTCATTCATCATAAATAATCATCATTTTCATTCTAAACCTGCTGGTAAACATGAAATCTCAAATTCTGATAAATCTCATATAAACAAGCAATACAAAGTCTACTATTAAAAGTTTTGGCTTGAATGCAGGAAGAAAACAGACCTAGAAAAAGCAGTATATATTATACAAATCCTTTAATGGTCATAAAAATTGTTATATTAATTCTCTCATCACAACAAATGAGGTTTTCTCTTTTTCTTTTACACTACTTCATTAAACTTTTAATGGGTATGAAGGGAGTTAAAAAAATTGACTCATTACAACATAGTCAAACCTGCTTTAGTGACCACCTCTATTAAGCAATAATTTTCATTATGTGACCATATGTTTAATTTCCCTTCAGAGTGCATTTCATGTTAATTAAACCTGTATTTTGTGACGACCTGCCTTATGTGACCCTATTTCAAGGTTTCCTTGGCCACATCAGACAGATTTGACAGTATTTTCTTCCCTGTTGATTTTAGCTATGGGTGCAAAACCTTTGTTCAGAGAAAAAAAATTCTTCCTATCTCACCATCAGACTTTTTTGACTGGAATACCCCTTTTTCCAATTTTCATAATTCTTATCATCAAGTATAATTCTTTCTCTTAATATGGCTAGAAAATATTTATATCATAGCACATTTTTTTCTCCATGTCTTACATTTGACCTTTATATATGTAACAGCCGAGAGTCAAATTATGAATTCACATGTTAGTATCAAATTGCTTTATGTATGCAAATATCAACACAAACAAATTTAATAAAATTGAATAAATATGCATAAAAAATTGCATAGAATGTGTGATAAAATGATGAACACATTAATTTGTATTTACATATAATATCAATAACAAAACAACAGTAAAAAACTACTACAAAAAAGCTGCTAACCAAATCAGTAGAATAACATTGGTTAAGATACTGAATTAGTGAAATTATCTAAATAAGTAGAATAACATTGGTTTAGATAATGAATCTGGAAAATGATCAACAATACATGTATCTAGAATACAAATGCTCTAAAAGTAAAAAATTACAAACAAGTAGAAAATCTAAATACAACAGAAAATCCAGAGAATCCCAATTGATTTAACTTTGTTGTTCTTGAAAAAGATATTTGGAATTCAGCATACCTGATATTTCTAGATAAATTATATCCCTGGAGATTGCATCAATTTCATTTTCATAGTATAATAAGGTCTGTTTGATTTGTCTGCTTTAAGATGTCTACTTAAATATTTTGTGACCAAGTTTTCAAATCATATAGTATAAGGTCTGAGTGATTTGTCAACCTTAAGATGTCATGTTGTCCATCATGAAATATTTGTGACCAAGTTTTCAAATCATACAGTAATATAAGGTCTGTTTGATTTGTTATCCTGTTGTCCATCATGAAATATTTGTGACCAAGTTTTCAAATCACTAACAAGAAACAAATAATATACAAAAGCACTTTGAAAAGGTAAAAAAAAAAATCACTATACATGTATTTGAAAAAGCAAAAAATGGTAATAAATTAAGACAAAAATATGTAAATCTCCTTAAACATGTATAAGACTAGAACAAAAGTCCAATAATAAACAGGTCTCAAAATCTCAATGAAAAACTTTTAAAAAGATTTCCATTATAAATAATAATACTAACAAATTGTGACTTTCTTCATCGCGGTGAGAATATTTTAAATTAAAATAAATATGAGTAATCTCAGATATGTCATGGGCTACACAAGTTGCCATTTTTCATATCAAGAATTGGTAGAAGTAATGTATTGCCTTTATTAGGAATAGCGCCTACAAATATGTCAGGATAATGAGGACTTTTCTCTTTTATTGGTGGAGGAAACTGTAGCACACAGAAACAAAAATCTCTGTCCTATTGCAAACAGTAACTGGCAACTGGCCAAGAAAATATGATCATCCAGTAATTGTTTAAAATTTTAGCAGTTAACCTTTTTTTTCTCTTTTTAAAACATACTTTGTGAAATACACAAACACACAAAGTTTCTTCCTAGGAGACTGAACGATTCATACAACAAATAACAAATAAGTATTACAAGGCACTAGTCTGATCAGAAAAAAACTTGAATAGTAGAATTTAAAGTGTAACTCATCATTAGAAAATACAGTTTAACCATAATACATGTATGTTGAAACTGAAAGTACATGTATCAGCATAATTTTGAATTAACGAAGTATTTGAGTTGCCAGGATATATAAAGCTTATCATAGCTCCAAAAAAATTGTTATTTCACTTTGAAATATCTAGGAAAATTAAGTGTGTGAGTTTGATAATAAGGAACAATGGTAATCTTCTAGAAAATCAATGCATACAAGTATATATACATACATGCCATTTAAAAACAGCTGCATGGACAAAGATATAAAACAGTAAATAGTTAGTAATGGCTAATATATCAATAGTGCACTATTTGTATTATAAATACAAAATAAAAATTAATAGCCATAACAAATGTTACTTAAATCTAAATTTAATGTGTTTTTCATTTATCAAACTAACTTGAAGTATGGAAACCAATAAATTACTTACAGATGAAAAAGATGACTTTACCATTATATTATTGTGTTTGTATATAAAAAAAAGGGTAAATTACTGACCTGAACTAGGGAAACAATACAATGCAAAATTGTAGTTTTTACATACAATACTGTGCTTAGTTTTAACAGATTTCACTGCATCAATAAATAAAAATAAAATAATCCCATTAATTAATTAATTTAGAAAGAAAATATTGCACTTAATTATGAATATGTCTTAAAGCCTAAAAAGAGTATAATTTTGATTATGTCAATACTTTTCATTTAAGCATGCTCATTGACACACTTTATATATGTTACTCTATAACACAGGGATCTTTATTTGTTCTACACTCTCTAACATCAGTAAACATTTCATATTTAACACTGCAGCTTTAATCAATATTTTGATAGTTTTTAACATTGCCATTTTCACCAAGCTTACTTGATACCAGTCAGATTACCACAAAATATCATCTGTTTTTACCCTATTTATTTACATAAAAGAGTTGGTAACCTTTCAAATATATATGGTTATCTATGTTGACTGATATGTGGTTACCATAGAAACAATTTCCGCTCCATTACACAAGGGTTTGGAATGTCTCAAATGTATGGTCGTCAATGTAAACAGATGATACACGATTACTCTGATAAATACTTTCTGGTCTTGCTTTAGGCATCATACACCTTGCCTGTAATTCTTCTATATAATCTTTGATTAAATGAGCAATCTCATAGGCCTGAAATTGAAAAAAAAAAAAAAGGGTTGTTAATGTTTTGTATTTTTGTTTACAAATGAATTTGCAATAGTCGACTCTCGTTATCTCGAATTTGATGGGACCATGGAAAAAATTAGAGTCAACCGTAGTTCGACTCAAGAGGAGCTATGAAAACCGGAAGTGTAGTTTGTTTAATGACGAAAGGGAGACAACTCGAGCGAAATTTTGAAGAGCTAACACCAGCATCGCATGTCCCGATTCTCGGAACGATTTAAAACTTATTCGATGTTTTTTTCTCTATTAAATTCTTTGAATCTTGTGGAACAACTGAAAACTTCTAGAATCTTTTTTTGTGTGTATGATTATGTTTTTCAGCTGATGCATTGTCAATAAACTTCACCCATCATGACGTATTTTTCTTTGTGCAATATTTACAATAAATTGTGTTTTTATGATTCAATAAAATTTCCCCTTTTATTACAACTGTTAATTAAGAGTAACATTTTTTTTCAAATCTCTCAAAATTAATTTCCGACAATAGATAAAACGCTTCCGTTGTGTACTTTCATAATCATTGATGTATGCCGACCCAAGCACACTTATAATGTTGTGAATCGATAATTTTTGATTGTACACATCTAACTTGTGTCATAATACCAAGCCAATTCAAATATTACCACTAATTAATTTGACAGATTGTGAAATAAACATGTGAAATAGCCTAAGGTAAAAATGTCAGTCAATGACTGGATGTTTCACCTGTGATCCGATTTTAATCCCAAGGTAATTATACACGTTTTGACAGGTAAATTCGACTTAACGAATGTAAATAATATGGCTTTCTACATCTCGGGACCAAAACTTTTATTCGAGACAATCGAAATTTCGACTCAACAGGAGTCAAATTACATATATTTATACACAACGAAGTTCGGGACTTCGATAAAAATTCGACTCAACCGAGTTCGAGACAATGAGAGTCAACTGTATTTTAAATATTGAAAGATTGTATAACAACATCATGGCATGATTTAAAAAAAGAAAAAGAAAAAAAAAGAACCCCCCCACCCCGTACGATCAAAACAATTTGTTACAGTATAGGCTGTGTTTAGAAACAAGTCTGATGAATATTCCTACCTATTACCAGCTATATATTAGCTTATTTTTGTCTAATGAAAGGCCAGGAAATAGCAATATGAAAATTAAAATGGGATTATACAATTTGATGCTCCTTTGCCACTGTACTATACACCTACTTTAGCTACTAACCTGATTAGAATTAAACATATACTTTGACCCTGTTGCCATGTGACCCACAACAATCATAATACTTTTTATAGCTGGACTGGAATGGACAACTTCTGTAAAGTCATGGTAATCTAACACATCCTAAAATATAATACAGTACAACTTAAAAACACAGTTGTCTTAAAATATATGCATATTAGATTGTAACTTGTTATCTTTGGGGTAGATTGCTAGATTGATTGATTGATTGCTAGATTGATTGGTGTTTAACACCAACTTCAGTAGTATTTCAGCTATATTGTGGCATCTGTTGGCTAGATATAATGAAGATGGGTATCTACCTACAATATTGGCGACAATGTTGTTTCCAATATAAAATTGATGCACTGATAATAAACACCAATATGTTTATCAGTTATAATTTTATGTTGATAAGTATATAAGATAATAAAAACAGCTACCATGAACAATCAAAACAGTCACAATAAACTATTAACAATTACATAAGACCCCTCCCACCAAATGCCACTCTTCTTATAAAGCCTCCAATTAACTATATTGAACTCTTAAGTGTGAAGTATTAAATGTACCCATTATAGATTTTTTTTTTACTTATGAAGTCATATAAATTTTTAGGTGCATAAAAAAAAGTGTCCATAGGACATGGATGCCACTGCTTCCAGTGAAAGTAAACAGACACTTTATGGCAAATCAAGGGACATAACTCCAGGACAGAAAAAAGAGGTAATGTCCAAAACCAAACATGGCCTACCTTTTATGGTCTTGCATTTTCAAATTTCAAATGATTTGCTTAAGGGGAAGTGAAGCTATTAGGCAAGAAAACCAATGTTGGATATTATAAACATGGGTAGAACTTAATGACACCCAGACATTTTGTGAAAACTTTTGGGTTTTAATCTGCAACAATGTCTGTATATTGTGTAATGTCTATTTTTGTTGGCAAATATAAACTATATTTATAGTCTGTCCACATGTTCTACTTAAGTACATTTCCTGTAGTGTCAACATGTTTACACGTTATTGTATTAACATAATTTTCAGGGATGATTCAGGTTAGAAAATGAAATAACTGAAAATCAATTAAAATAGCTGACACCATCTACACCCTCTTTCAAAACCTACATTTTTTACCTGTTCAGATCATGTTCTGCAACTTTCGAATTTTGTTTCAGTGGAAGAGCTGAAATCAGTTAAATAATTGAAAAAAAAAATCATCTCTGTTGTAGGAAAAGAAAGGATGGCACATGAATGAAGATCCAATCAGAAACATGGACAATTTGAACTTTCTTTTCTAAATTAATACTTACGAATGATTTGATTTCTAGAAGTGAAACACCTTTCTGGTTTATTGCTAAGAAAAGTGTCTTGGGTAGCGATGTTGTGTAAGTTTGCTGAAAAATTAAAAAAGAAAATTGCTTTATTAAGAGGCTCCACTGGTGTCTGGTAAAATAAAATATTAAGATATAGAATATAAGACATTATACCGGTAGCACATTAAGATTTTTTGCAAAATTGATTATTTATCAAAAATAACATAAATGTTCACATTAATCTTTAACAAAAAAGGGGACAATCTTCCATATTATAACTGGCATCTCATAGTTCAAGTTGAATCTAAATTCAAAAGCTAAATAACAATTTTGCAAAATTCTACAATGACATGGGAAAACTAGTTGTACATCATGAAAATAAAATAAATATGATTGGATAGACGTAACATATGGGAGCTTAGAATTGTATTTTCTTTAACCATAATATTGAGCTACAAAATGAGATGCTAAACAAATGATACTGCATTTATTATACACCAAATTTGGTTGGAAATTTAATTAATTTTCACAGATAATGAATGAATGAATGGATAACTATAGACAAAAAAGAAATATGCATGCACCTTAAAGTTTCTAAGTAACATATACATTAACTACCCATAATAACTACAGAATACCAGTTAAAATGTACTCACCGAAACTTCAAATAATGTTGATCCAAACAATGGCCATGATTTGAGCATTTCTATGAAGGTTAGAATGGCTTGGTTTGGCATCATGTCTGTCAGGTTATGGTGAGCTGTTCTAATGTCTTCTACTTTTATACTACCTCTCATGTCTCGTGGCAAGATACGTACCACAGAACTGTCAAATAAATAAATTACCTTTATACTACCCTAAATAATAGCAATTAGCCATTAGACAGGCAAGTTATTAAGAGATAAAATATAATATAATAAAAAAACAATTATCTGCTTTGTTCATATCAATTTGCTACACATATATCTTAAGTATTTTAATAAACTTGCTCTCACCTATAATCTATATCTGCTGTTTTTAATTCTTCCATCTCTGACTGAATTTTCAAGGCACAAAGTTGAACCTGAAGAAGATTGAAAAAACAATTATTTAGTGTTAGGTTTGTGGTGTTTTGTTGTTGTTGCAATTTTCAACAATATTTCAGTTAAATCGTGGTGGTCAGTGTTATTGGTGGAGGAAACCAGAGTACCTGGAGAATACCACTGACCCGTCGCTAATTACTGACAAACTTTATCATATGATGTTGTATCGAGTACACCTTGCCTGAGCTGGATTTGAACTCACAACTTCAGTGGTAATAGGCACTGATTGCATAGGTAATTGTAAATCCAACTACCATACAATCACGACCATGATGGCCTCTTACAATTTTTTAAAGCCAATAATACCAAAAGCTACAATAAACAGCAATGAAGGTGTTCACTTATGAAAAAAGAGGAAACAAATAAAGTCAAACTTGTATAAAGAGGTCATCTTTGGGACAAAGAAAAAGTGAGCTTATAAGACAAGTGACCTCTCAAAATAGATTCAATTCATATGAAATTTTCTATGTCAGGACAAGAAAAGGTGACCTTTATAAAAACAAGTGACTGCTTAATAGAGGTGACTGCATGGGCAGGTTTGACTGTAAATGGTTCTATTTCACAAGAAGAAAATATAAGTGATTTCAATAAAAACTTACTGCATCCTCAGCAGTTAATGGCACTTTCTGTTCAAACATATCCTCTATAAGTTGATGGAAGACAAGATCGCATTCTACTGGATCTAGTGGGTTAATGTATGGCGAAATAAATAGTCGTTTCTGAAATGAATAAATCATTTTTTATAAATTTACATGTAAACACCTGAAATTTGATGTTAATGTAATTAGTTTTCAATACTAGTATCTTTCTATAACGTGATCCTCAAAATATTACTCATCTGATCTAACAATTTTTTTCAGTTTAATTATTCTTAATGCTGCATGTTTAGCACAGAAGCAGCAAATATCAGTTTCAGTCTTATAATTCTGGGATGGAAATATGGACATACAAAGTCAATAAAGGATTACAATCTTAAAAACATAGTACCTGGTATTACATCCCACAAATTGATCAATAATTTCATATTCACTCTTGTCAGACACAAATGTACAGCTTCACTGTTTCAAAATGAAATTAAATATTTTTCCACATCTAAACATCAATTTTTTTTATGTATTATCATTTCATTTTAATAGCCAAGTAGATAAGATGCCCAATTAACTAAATACATTTGTAATTTTTAGCTTGAATAATCTGAACAGTATAATAAATGACTAAATATAATATTTAAAAACAAAAAGCTGCTATTTCTCACCTTAAATATTAATCTATTATCTCTAACAGCACCTCTTGACAGTCTCTCCCATTTACTGAGAGTATCTGACAACTTCTCATCAAAATTCATACAACGTTCTGTAAATAAAAGAAAAAAAAATAATTAGAAAGTTACTTTTTGTCCTTGTAATAGAATCTACATGGATACCAAGGCACATCTCATGTATCTAACAAAGAAAAATTGCTCATAAAATTTTATTTTGTCAAAATTACAGTCAAACACAATTGTGTCGTAGTCAAAAGGACCTATTATTTTAGTTTGAATCAGCCGAGTATACAATTTATCAGGGAAAATTTAAATAACATTAACTATTTCAAAATGGAACAAAATTCCACCTTTTATGTATCCCCCAAACAGAAAGAGCAAATTAATAATAAAAAAAAATGGCTTAATGTCCAGTTGGCAATAAATAGCTGATTATCTTTTGAAACATATATTATTTTTGCATTGTTTTAATTTACTTGTAGGAAAACAAAAAATCTTTTATTTTGTGTATTTTTCATCTATAGTGTATGTATTTTACCTCATTTCCATAACACTTTTCTATTTTTAAAATAAACAATTAAAAAAAAAATACATTTACTAATGGACATATTCTTACTTTCAAGTTATTAGGAGAGAGAAAGAGTTAAAAGACGTCTTATCCAAGTTGAAGATAAGAATGTTTTATTTCTGATTAATATTATACATACCAGATCCACCAATTTGTTCATACAGAGCAAAACAATCAGCATCAGATCTCATTCCTATCTTAGCTTTGACTGTTTTGATTACCTAAAAAATAAAATAAAACAACAATTAAATATTCTGAGTAG
>MJUT01029485.1:896309-912205 GCA_002080005.1 Gigantidas platifrons | reverse complement strand
CCCCCCCCACAAGGGATATAAAATTGTACCATTAATAATAAATTAATAAATAATAAATTCAGATTTTCTATTTATAATAAATCTCATTTACAAAACCACTGATATTTGTTCAATTTTTAACGCTGATTTAAGCTTTAGTCGCAACAAATTTATATTTTTCTCTTTAAACTGTCGAAACATCACATTTATTTAACTGTAAAATTCACCCCCTTTTTTCCCTTTTTTCTTGTTTAAATCAATGATCAACAATATTCCAGAATCAAACAAATGAATAAATATAACATAGCATCTTTCCTTTACATTGTCAAGATTCTATTGACCTGAGTAACTTTGCTAAACCATGCGGATTCAGTGTTTTAAATCGGTCATCCAATCAGGACGCTCATTATTGTCCAAGATAAAAATACATCGCTAAAATTAGCTGTGAGTATTTCTAAACTTCAATTCGTAAATTTACATATAGAATAGCAATCGGAGATATTTCGTCATAAAACTTCACACATGGTTTTGTCTATCATATTTCTTGAAGACAAACATAAACTTGTATTGCATTTATCAATATTTTATGAGTACCAACAGTTCTTTCAACACCGTATCTGTTCACGTGACTACACATGCTACTCACAGTGACCTGTGACCCAGATTAGCACGTATCAGGAATCTTTTGTGAATATGGTATATAATCAGTAATAACATGTTGTGAAAACTGAGTAAATATTTGCATGATCATTCCCATCCTTCTACAGATCGTAGACCAATCTTTTTGTAAAACTGAGTAAATATTTGCATGATCATTCTCTTGTACTCTCACCTCATATAAAGCCCATCCTTCTACAGATCGTAGACCAATCTTCTTGGCAACATTCTCTAACACCTCTGTAGCTGTGTCTATTGGCATCATACTAATGGCTTTAGTCTTACCATCCATAAAATATACCTTACATATTAAAGGACTCAACATCTGCATACTCTGTAAAAATATTAAATATATTACCAGGTATTTAAATATCATTCATGATGGTCGACTTCAAATTCAAAATATTTCAATTTATCTCTAAGCAACATTGAAAAATCATAACATTATGATTGGGTTGTATCAAAGTTCTATTTGACAGTTTAATGAACAGATGAAGATGAAAATGGTATAATTTGTTTGATTGAAGATACCTTAATGATTCACTGAACTTTTAATACAACAAAGTCTTGAAAGCAAATCTGTTAAAACTTCATCAATGTGATATGTATCGAGAAAAGAATTTTTTTTATTACAGAGACATGCACTGAAAAAAATTGATAGCTCTTTATTATAACTGAAAATACATTAACCAGGCAAGGCTGTGTATCATATTTAATACAAAATGTATCTTATTTAGACAAATAATATACAAAAGGATTTATCAGTTTTCACAAAAACAAGTCCCCCTCCTCCTTTCTCCTTGAACATTAAAATGACAAAGTTGAAAAAGACCGGGCAAGTTGAATCATAGGAAAATAAAATAGGAGTAACACATCTGTTATGAGAATGAATTTGGTAAAATTTGGTTAAATTTCATCAAGTGCTGAAAATTCAATCAAATGTGGCAGTTTGGTTAAATTCCATGAAGTGTGGTAAAAGTTTGGTTAAATTTCATCAAATGTGGTGAAGTTTGGTTAAATTTCATGAAGTGTGGCAATGTTTAGTTAAACTCAATGCAGTGTTTTACAGTTTGGTTAAATTTCATGAAGTGTGGTAAAAGGAGTTGCTGATTATAACGTGATGACATGACAAACAGCAGTGAGACATCACTGACACATGGTGATTACTATATAAGTTGGCTCTGATATACGGGAAACACAATAAATAGACAAATAATGATACAATACATCATAAGTGAATAGCAGAACTAACCATAATTTCAGCTGTAGATGGTGGAAGATTCCTTGCTTTAGCTCTAGGCATAGTTAAATGTTTATGACACTGTAGTGAATACTTCCCTATCATACTGTCACTACAATTCTTCTTTACAAAGGATAACAAATACTGAAAGACAAAACATATAGATCTTCATTTTATCTACATTTATCTAATACATTCAGAGGAATATTATTATTTTCTTTTAATTATTACAAGATATTAATTATTGCTGCAAGTATGGAATTACTATTTTCATCACAGACTTTTAGTTTAATCATTAACAAATTAGTGGTCTTTTTATTTCAATTTCTATGCTCTGTATCATTTAAATTTGAATAATTTGGTTGATTTTCAATTTCAAGATTTCTTCAAATTGTTGATAGATCTCACATCTTAGCTAATAGCTGTGCATAAATTTTTCATTTAAGCTTGATATTATACTTAATGACATTTTTGCAGTGCTATTCATGCTGAAGCATCAGTGATGAAACAAAATCACTTTGCCAAACATCTCAAGCAAATCTTGACAATGTTTCTAATTTATTCAAATCAACAAAATGTGTCAATATTGTTTGATCTAGATTGGTTTGTGTGAAACCAATCTATGATATGGCTAGAAATACTTTTTTATTTATGCATTAATCTATAAGCATAAATTCTGATCTTACCTTGTGTAGATTTTTACTAGGTGAAAACGAGGCTGTAATCAAACACAGCAATGACCAAGCTTGTACTTGATAACTTTGTTCAGGACACGCGTTACATTGCCTGATCAGCTGACAGAATATCTCGTCCCGTAACTCGACACGTTCTATTCCCACACGTATATAGTTCTGTACAACTTGTAGAGCATTATCTTTACACTCCTCCTTTATATACTTAGTTATATCCTGTTAAAAATAAAAGTAAAATATCTAGAATCAGCTGATTTAAATTTAACAACGCTCACTTTTAAATATTGTAAACACAATTTAAAAACAATTGGTAATTTGTTGGTTTAGACATTACATTGAAACCTGTCAAAACAGAACCTTGAATAAACTGGAAACCTGTATAAATCAAACACCTAATTTAGTTCAAATGTCTATTCTTCACAAAAAACAAGATTTGGTTTCAAAGGTGTCCAGTGTAGACAGGTTGCACTGACATACACACACAAAAAAAATCATATACATGTATGTTACACTCCTGCTTTCAATAAATAATTCATTTAATGTTTATACTTTACAGTTAATACTAGTCAAGACAATAATTAAGTTTAAAGAAATAAGATGAAATTCAGTATTTATTTGGTTGAGAAGTAACTTTATCACATAATGCTGTATTGAGTTTCCTCTGATGTGTAATATATATATACATCAGTTTATTTCAACCATATTATCATTAATCTTATTATTCTGGTAAATGTACTAGGAATAACACTTAAAATGTTCTTTAACATTGTAAAGTTTGACTTAGTCTCACATGATATGTAGTAGATTTATAACATGTCCTACCTTAAACAATGAGCAGGCTAGATGAACACTCTCTGTCATGAATGTGTACATGTGATGTAGGGATGTTATAGTCTCACATGATATGTAGTAGATTTATAACATATCCTACCTTAAACAACGTGCAGGCTAGATGAACACTCTCTATGTCATGGATGTGTACATGTGATGTAGGGATGCTACCACTCTTACAGAATTTCAACATGTCTTCCTTAGATATATAACCCTTCTGTAATGCAAAAATAATAATATTATACATTTGTAATTGACATTTCTCTACTGCTTAGGCCATTAACAAAGAAAAAACCAATGGGTTTGCTGTGACCTGGCTGACCACCCAAAACTGCCCCTACCAAAAATATATATCTGAAATTCAAAAGATTTATTTTCCATTATTTTTAGCAAATTACAAATGTATATTGGTATTCAAATGAATTTTTGTTCAGACATTTGAACGAAGAAAAAAATCTGCCTATCCACTTACCCACTGTAAGTCAGGGAATAGCAGGATCATATGTTTTTAACAACTATTAATTTGGAAAGCACATTTTTGATTTTCACTTTCTCCACAACTAGTATATTACTTCATTCTAAGGGATATGCAATTTTACTACAAGCACTTAAAATAATTTCATAACACTTTGTAGAAACAACGAAAAGATTAGCCTGAAAATATCAGTATTAGTAATTAAGCTTGTAAAATTGGCTTAATTCTTCAACAAGAAAGATCACTTAGTCAATCACTGTCAATAATGTTTGATTCCTAATCCATACCTTCATGATAAAAATTTTATTGCTATTCAGCAACCAATCATTGGATTAAAATCATCTTAAATCTCAATCAAAATATTTATAGAGTTCTTACCTCCCCTGATCCTGGCCTCTTCCTCAGACTTTTCATGATGGTACCACCCACATCTTTAGGGTGATCATTGTAGTATTTTTCAGCATATTCCAAAATATCGTAAAAAACATGTTCATCTTCGCCCAAATCTCTGACAGGTACGACATGTCCATTCATCTTGTTTTCTGGAGATTCAAGGTCAAATGACATCATGTTGTGAATATTTTTTTCAATTGTTGGAGAAAGAGTTTCTATGGCTGTAGGTGTTTTGGGAATTTCGTTGACATTGTCCATATTTAGATTTTGGATGCCATTACTTGCTGGAAGAGGAGGTGCTGGGATAGTTGGTGGAGGTGGTAGAACGGGTGGTATTGGGGTCGGTGGAAGTGGTATGGTTGGTGGTGGTGGAAAATTGGGAGGTCTTGGCATCAATTCATCTGCTGTAGTTTCAAATTGAGACAAAACATCCTGCATTGCTAGTATGTCTGCCATATTATCATCATAAGATGAGGAGTTACCAAGGGAGTTAACTGAAGTTTCTAATGATGAAGGAGGTTTTGGTTTCAATGATGCTGGTGGAGGTGGGGGAATGGTGTCTACTCCTGGTGGAGGAGGAAGAGGCAATGGTTCATTTTCTTCTTCTTCAACATTTTCCTCCATTGGTGGAGGAGGTAAATCTTCTCCTTCCTCTATTGATTTGTCAAGTTCATCTAGAACATCATTGGTCTCCTGAAATATAAGAATATAATACAAAATGACATAATTGTACATTTAGAAATAGTTAATTTAGCCTGCCTTTTCTCAAACTCACAAATAAATTAAGAATAATCTTGGCATATTTGTTGGAGGAAAAAATCCCTAAGTATATTATGAAAAAAAAGAAAAAACAATTTGCAGTAACAGTGAAACCTGTCTAAACCGAATTTTGAATAAATTGGGGTTTAAACTGAAACCAGTCTATTCTGAACAATAAAAATGGTTCCGTTTAGACAGGTTTCATTGTATTGTGATCAACTGACTATTGCATGGTGCAACTTCAATACAAATTTATTCAAATAAGATGTTCAAATGTTTATAGTTTAATGTATTTATCTTCTGTGTTCAAATGTTTTTAGTTTAATGTATTTATTTGTCATGTTCAAATGCCCATAGTTTAATGTATTTATTTGTCATGTTCAAATGCCTATAGTTTAATGTATTTATTTGTCATGTTTAATGTATTTAACTTCCTGGTAGAATTAGTGGTATTTAACCAGCTCTACTGATCATCTCTGATCAATACAGGAAGTTATCACTGTTATATATATTTATTCAAGAAATGAAATGATAATAAATGTTAGCAAAAGTATTTAAAATTGATAAAATGCAAGTATTTTCTATTTCTGTTTTTGCCTTGAAGATAATTGTGTTCACAATCCCGTTAATCCAATAATATTCAATACAAAATCGTAATCTTGGTTCGTTTGTTGCAGCTTTTGTCTGAATTTATCCAGGATAACTTGAGTACTGGTATATGTTGAAGTAAAATCACTGGCCCATTGACTTCGACAGAATGAGATTCAACTGATTTTCTTCAAAATATAAAAGCTGCCTTTCTCTAGTAGACCAATCGACCTAGAATTTTGCACATAAACTTGATAAGAATCTAAAATCAAACATGTGTAGTTAAACGTGCCTTAACAAGCACCTCTATATAACAAATCACTGTGTATAAAGGGCAAACTCGTTTTTCCTAATAGTGATTGGTGCATATAATCTTAACCTGTATATAAAGGACCACTGCTCATAAATGGAACATTTTTCAGGTTCACTTGACTTGAGTGTCCTATGTAAACAGGTTTGACTATATGTACATTGGCAAGTTTGGAGAAGTTTTACCATATTACTTTCATGAATGCAATGATTGGGTCATAAACACTTCTAGTCTTACCATATCTTCGTCAAGTTTTTCTCCTAAATCTTCAAACTGTTTATAAATATCGTCAAGAACTTGATTAGATGATTTGTTTAAGCTATTTCCTTCCTGAACCAAAAAACTAAACATATCATCTAGATTGAGATTAGTTGGTGATACAGGTGGGTTGTAGTGTGACCACATAGAACCAATCAGATTGGTCAAAGAATCTAACTCTGCTTGAGATGATCTGAAAGGATAAACAAAATATCAGCATCAGTTAATAGGTCTTTATCAAACACAATTTTTAAGTTTGGGTTATGGTGTTTAATGCCACTTTCATCATTATTTCAGTTATATCGTGGCGGTCAGTTTTATTGGTGGAGGAAAACGGAGTACCTGGAGAAAACCACCGACCTGCTGTTTTTAGAATTTTTACTCAATAAACAAAACCTTTTGGTAAAATAAAAACAATCTTTAGCTAAAGCAGTTTGATTTAGGAGTCTTATAGTTAGTCAAATGAAGATTAAACAAAATTCTGATAGTACCTGCAACAAATAATCGACAAAATCATTATTTCTAAACTCAAGATTTAATCTAAATTGTCGAAAGTCATCTCCATTCCATCAAATTACTGAAATTTTGCAAATGAAGTTACATCACCCCAGACATTTAAGTCAGTTTCTTAATGACATATCAGTAGATTGTACAGGAAATTATATGTTTATATGTTAAAAAAGAAAGATTTTGGAAGTAAGTGAACATTCGTTTTAAATCAGGTCCAAATCAACTGCTAAGGATGATAATTTTTATTACTAGTCCAATTCTTTTTTCCAAATAGGAATTATAACATAAAAAAATGTTCAACATTATCGCTCTTCAACCAATGTTTCGGCCATCAGACCATAATAAAGGACAAGTCTATAGAAATTTCATTCCTGTGAAAATGACAAATTCTGGTGTTCAAACACTTAAAAATTACCCTGATTCACAAAATGTTGCAAAAAGAGTGATATATGTTGAACATTTATCTTTTTTATTGTGTGTTTTTTTTTATTGAACTTCTAAATCATTCATCTATTCCATAGTTACTTGTCATTATCAGCATTTCCAATATAGCTTTCAAAGTCTTAATACATGACAATGCTTTTTACAATTATATAATAAAAGAGATAAAGAGATTAAGTCTGGCAAAGTAGTTTTTACTTCCATACAGTTAGTAATAGTTTTTCACTTGGGAGATCCTCGTGAAGAAAAAAAAATCGGAACGAATATGTATTACGCAAACATATTAGTTTTCTTTACAGACGTTGTATTCCATAATAACAGGACGGAAGACAGATTCCAGGACAAAGCTCATAAATTTCATGACAAGAGTAAACTGATGGATCTTCTGACAAGATAATAAGTAAGGAATTGACACACACTCTTATTCAGGATGATGTATAATGAAAACAGATGAAGCTACTAGTGACAGGGACATTTCTTTCCGACAACCAAATTATCGGCAAATAAAAAATAATCGAATCAATATCAACTTATCCCAAACAGCTGTTAATACTAGAATACAATAAGACTTACAAACACAAAGATATATCTGGAGAACACTGTAATTCATCATATTTTCTATGCTACTATGGCAATAGGCAATAACTTAGTTAAATCAATTCTACTTATTCCAATATGTAAAATCTACAAAATCTTTAATCCCAATTCATTTCTCAGGGTTAGGGTTTATGGTATTTAACACCACTTTCAACAATATTACAGTTATATTGTGGCGGGCAGTTTTATTGGTGGAGGAAACCGGTGTACCCAGGAGAAAACCACCAACCTTTTGCAAGTCACTGACAAACTTTATCACATAATAATGTTGTATCAAGTACACCCCCGCCTGAATTTCCATCTCATACTAAATGCAATTTTATGTAAAATTTCTAGAATACTGGTACACATAAAAGGATACTGGAGACTTGCCATTTTTACTATTATAAATTGTCACTAATGACTAGTAGATTAAGGGTTCAGGGTTATGGTGTTTAATGCCACTTTCAACAATATTTCAGTTATATCATGGCGGTTAGTTTTATTGGTTAAGGAAAGCGGAGTACCCAGAGAAACCTGCTGACCTGTCGCAAATCACTGACAAACTTTATCTCATAATGTTGTATCGAGTACATACACCATGAGCGGTATTCAAACTCACAACTTTAGTGGTGATAGGCACTGATTGCACAGGTAGATGTAAATCCAACTACCATATGATCACGACCAGGATGATCCCCCACTATATTTATATCCTATATCCACCTTAATGTAACTCTAAGTACTTGTTTTATAACTACTGTAGTATTACTGGTATTATGCATAAAATACATGTACATTTCCATCAAAATAATTGATAAAAAAAAAAAAGACTAAAGTTACCAGTAGAACAAAAGAGCATACCTAAATTGCCATTGTTATATTTAGGTTTTATGCATAATTGGAGATGAGACTCAAGAACTGAAAATATATTATCTATCTAAAGAATATTTAGTTAGGGTTAGGGTGACCCAGATTATCTTTCA
The DNA here is from genome assembly GCA_002080005.1 of Gigantidas platifrons. Lineage (NCBI taxonomy): Eukaryota > Metazoa > Mollusca > Bivalvia > Mytilida > Modiolidae > Gigantidas > Gigantidas platifrons. Next base: position 903,510 of record MJUT01029485.1, on the reverse strand, counting down.
TTTTTATATAAAAATATTCTTTGTCAAATTGATATCGACCATATTTTCGATTCTAACTCAGAAAATCGTGACGATGAAGAAATTTTCTTTTTACTGGGAGGTAAATGAAGTACTGGTACAATTCAATTACATTATCACAAAAGCTGTATCACTTAATTTCAACCTAGCACTCGTCTCCAATTTCAGAAACTGCCAATTTGTTACGATTGAATAACCGCCTCAGATAATATTGTTTAGCGGACAATATTCCGTAATTGTGATTTATGTCTTGTGGTATAATCTGAAATCAATTGTAATATTTCGGGGAATGAGAGAGATTTTGATGTACAATGAACATAAACGCTTGACGGCATTTCTATAGATTATGACACTTAAAACTGTTGATACAAATCAAAAACATGACTGGAATATTTTTCTTGTCAGTTTGTTGTCATAACGATTTTATTTTTCTACCTAGCTTTCAATGTATGTAAGCATAAAAGAAAATTGTAACTCAGCAGAATGAAATAACGTAGAATTTATTTGTAAAAGGATTTGCAAAATATTTTTAACCATATTCCCTTAAGTCATCAATTTATCCACTGTTGTCATTAATACTTGCAATACAAGTTTCTAAAGATTAGACATAAATGGATGAACAGTAAAAAAAAATCTGAAATCAAATTGAATGGATGAAAATATCTCAGGATAAAACAGAATTGTTTCACCATCATATAACATTCCTGTGGTTAGAATTAATTGTAATATAATGTAGACATTTTTACAAATTTAGACTATAGAGAGATAATAACAAGAGGCTCACCTGGTATTCCGGTAAAGGTATAAAAAAAGGCAAAATTTATTTAGAATAATATAAACATTTTAAATACAATATGAAAACAAATATGTGTTCAGTTTATTATTCAATGGCAATTTATGTAAAGCTTGGTTTCAATAAGGTTTCTGGTTTTAGAGAATATATTGAACATTTTCAGCTTGGGTCCTTTTAAAGTTTTTCCTGCAATAGTGATTCGTCTTTAACTTTTTACCAACATTACACATAAACTTTGCATGGGACTATACAAAGAAATGTCCAGACAAGTTTATTTTCTAATGGTTGAGTGGTTTCAGACATTTTTCTCGAAGGATTTTATCTTAATCTTTGATCTTTGGTAAAGATTCACAGGGTTCAACCCACTGAGTTATCCAGCATGTACCCTGGTGATAGATAGGGGGTGCTTTCTGGATATGACCATGGTGTGGGATGTGCTTAGAGAGTAGAATGATGTTCCCTGTACCAAGTGAGCATCTAGTTTTTGAAGATTTTGGGAAAGAGTAGGCACATTATAGCAGTTACAAAAGGCTAAATTTTCACCTCCAAACCCCAAATACTTTTCCATTGGGAGTCAAAAGTCATTGCCATGGTTGTCCCATTCTCCCTGATTTCTTAATATTTTTTTTATATATTGTTGGAACGCTGTTCTCATCCTGAAAATGCATGAAATATTTGCCACTGGATGTTAAGTAACAAACAATCAATCATGTCCTGTCATGGCAGCTATCATGGATTTCCATTTCGTTTTGTTTTTTTTAACAAATTAGTAGTTTCTGAGAGAAAGCTTTTATACATTTTCCTATATGTTCCTATGCTAAATTATATCTTAAAAAACAAACAAACTTTTTATGGGGCAATATAAGGAACATTCATACCCTGTATGATTTCCATCACTCATAAGGTTTCTGAGAAGAGGATATAATAACATTCAGACAATCAGAAAGCATAACTGGACTAGCAACCATCTTGAATTTCTCAAAAGACAAAAGTTGTATGAAATGTTAAAGCCCAACAAACTGACCAAAGTAACATTTCTGCCAAGTTTGGTTCCTGATTTACTGCTGATAAAATACAAAGTAAACTGTTTTTGTAAACAAAACTGTTATTTTCAATGTTGTTAGAGGTATTATTTTGAACCAGAAATTACAATGTGGACTGCATTTGAATCATGGTAAATATAACAAAATTATCATTATTATTTTCCAATATTACTGAAATATGGAAGAAATTAAATGCTGATATCATCATGTTTTACCTCTATCATCTTAAATAGGTTTTTGACTCCTTAAAAATTTGATTCAAACAATCATACATTGGAAGGAAAATAGTTTTTCATTAAACTTTATTTTGTGTTGTTTGCCAATATGGATTGGCAGAAAAAAAACCCCATAAAGTTTGCTGATATTTATATATTTGGAGGTAGGTTTGGTGTTTAATGCCACTTTTAACAATAAAACAATGACAGTCAGTTTTATTGGTAGAAGAAACTGGAATACCTGGAGAAACCACCTACATGTCGCACAAACGTTAAAACATAATGTTGTGTATCGAGTACACCTCGCCATGAGAGGAACTCAAACTCACAACTTTAGTGGTGATAGGCAGTGACTGCACTGTTATTCATATATTAGAATCATTACTACCATGTAATAGTTCCATCAGAAATGTGGTTTCTGAGAAAAGATTTGAAACTGAAACCAATCAGAGCCTATATCAGCCCGGTTCTATGTGTTGAATTTATATACGGAATGAAAACACAGCATTTCTACCAATTTTGATTCCATTTAGTCTAGCAGTTTCTAAGAAACCGATTGAAATGTTAAACACTTACAGATGACAATGGGTGCTACAGACCCCAGAATGCCAACAACACCTAAAAAACACCTACAGATGACAATGGGTGCTACAGACCCCAGAATGCCAACAACACCTAAAAAACACCTACAGATGACAATGCGTGCTACAGACCCCAGAATGACAACACCTCAAAAAACACCTACAGATGACAATGGGTGCTACAGACCCCAGAATGCCAACAACACCTAAAAAACACCTACAGATGATAATGGGTGCTACAGACCCCAGAATGCCAACAACACCTACAGATGACAATGGGTGCTACAGACCCCAGAATGCCAACAACACCTAAAAAACACCTACAGATGATAATGGGGGCTACAGACCCCAGAATGACAACACCTCAAAAAACACCTACAGATGACAATGGGTGCTACAGACCCCAGAATGCCAACAACACCTAAAAAACACCTACAGATGACAATGAGTGCTACAGACCCCAGAATGACAACACCTCAAAAAACACCTACAGATGACAATGGGTGCTACAGACCCCAGAATGCCAACAACACCTAAAAAACACCTACAGATGACAATGGGTGCTACAGACCCCAGAATGCCAACAACACATAAAAAACACCTACAGATGATAATGGGTGCTACAGACCCCAGAATGCCAACAACACCTAAAAAACACCTACAGATGATAATGGGTGCTACAGACCCCAGAATGACAACAACACCTAAAGATGACAATGGGTGATGGCAGCTGCAGATCCCAAAATGACAACAACACCTCACAGCGTCCTTTAGATCATGTGAGCTTATCAATATCAACAAAACGAACAAGCACCTCTCACCTCAAACCAATGAACACTAAACAGGTCCATGACACATGTCTTTATAGAAATCCAGGTCCTAGCTTGGGAGTCTTAATCATAACATCATATTGTTATTTCACCTATGGTGTCAATTACAACAATAGTTTATTGTTGTTTTTTGTTAAGATTTCTAATAAATTTTCCCCTTTAGGGAATATTTTGCTGCATATAGCAATTAAAATTATTCAAGATAACCACAAAATATGTTTCTAATGGGAATCAAATTTATTTTGTATTCAGAATGAAATAAATGAAAAATATGTATACTTTGTAAATGTCAAATTTCCTTGATATCCTTCATCAATGTTCATGTACATAGTCATTGCACATTTCTTACTAAACTTATAGGTTATTAAAACGAGACAAACAAAATGGTACCTGTTCAAGGCAAGGGCAACAGAAAGGACAAAGAATTTAAATACATTAAAAAAAAATAATTTGTAGATATTTGAACCTTGTAACAAAATCACAGGATATATACAATACTTGTGCACTGTCAAAGCATATATGTAATATGTGTGTATGAGCCTTTTCCCGCGTTTCGCACCAAATACACATATTTACTTATATGCTTCGACAGTGCACATGTATTGTATTTATCCTGCAATTTTAAATCGTAAATAAACGTTTACTATAGGATTAAACACTGTTTTTTAGGAAATTATCTATGTATAAACTCCTGCAGCTCACTCACAAACTGAACATAACCAACATGACGTCATTGACATCATATGAAGACTTCCAGTTTGAAATGTAAAGATTAGATGTCATTTGGCTTCATGTACGCTTCAAGTTTGATACAATTTAACTAAAATAAGTTTTCAAGGTAAGCTTTTTAATTATTTTTGTGTATTGTTGTAAATATGACATGTAGGATTGCATATTTTCAAGATGGCAGATACATTTGTATGTTCTATTTATAACTGACCAATATCAAAAAAATATTGGGCAGGCTATATTGGTCAGTAAATGCTGTCATTGCAGGATAAAATTATACAGAAAATTCACAAGTTATCACAACATTAAAATTTTGTTCAGATTATGAAAAAAATATGTTAGTTTCAATGAACTTTCCATGAAAAGGGACCTTTTTGCTCAATTGAAAGGGAAATAACAGCTATAAAATTTTACGAAAATGTATAATTTAAGAATCAAGTCAGAAATGTGCAAATGGTCTATTGCACATAATGGTGGCCATATTGGATGTTCGTCAGCATGAAATAAAGCAAAAAAGATATTTCTAAGGAAATTTTTATAGGAACCTTTTGTAAGTAATCAAAAGAAAAGGGGAAAAAAATAGTACTTAGAAAGCAAAAAATATAATTACAAAGTACTGTTTAAATTGACACAATGTTAGTGACTTACCATATTGTTTTTCAGTTATTGACACAATTTTTAAAAATCTATTCCACTTCTGTTTGTTACTTTCATACAAAACAAAATGAAATTTGATCCAGAAAACATTCACATAAAATAGTTGGTCTGTCTCAAAACTGAAACCAGAACTCTATTAGTTTGAAAGTGAGAGTCCATGAATGTAACGTTGATGACAAGTCAATTCTAATACGTTTTAAAACTGTCACAATATTCCTATCATCCAAAATCCCTACGGAAAATCAAGACTTAATTAATTTAAGTTTGCTGAAATATCGGAGGATTCTCCCCACTCCGATCAAATATTTATCACTTCAATGAGATAGATCATGTAATGTTTTTACTTTTTCCTAGAGTTTGATAAATTCAATTTGCACAAATGTCAATTCACATAATTCTTCACAAAAATTTGAATGTTAAATATATCACGTTTTGTAATGACTTTTATGTATATTTACATCCAATATCAGACTGTATTTTTCCCCAATAGATCAGAAAAAAATATACATGGCTGAAGATTTAAGTAAACAAAAGCAAGCTTTAAAATCCACTCAATAGGTTCTACGCTTTGAAAAATATCATAGATGTTATTGCTTTGTTTTATTCAGTCACAAGGAATCAAGTCTGACTGGTAAAGGTTGACTTTTTTGGAAGTTTACGATGCATAAACTATATTTAGAATTGTAAAATTACCCCTAAATTATTACATTAATAAAGAAATGATACACAATCCTTGGGTTTTCAGTAAACAAAATATAGACAAGAAAACATGGACACGTGATGAAACTCAAACAACACTTTATACAGATTCAATATGGCATTGTATCCATAATTTAAAAGATATTGATTTTATAGGAATAATGGTATGAATCTTTCAAATATTTTCTATTGTTTCAAAAATCCATTTATGTGGTAGCTACAAATTTCAAGATTTAATTCACATAAAAAGTTCTTTTAATAATAGTAAAAGTTTTAAGCAAAATTTTACAATTGTAGGATAGGAGGTCTATTTTTTTTTTATAATTTTCTAAGATATTTAATATTGCCAATTTTCCATTTTTATAATTTGTTTGAAGGAAGCCGCTGATGTTATATTACAATTCTTTGATGTCATAACATATTTAGTTTTTACTCAATGCCTTACTAGCAAAATCCTTTCTTTGAATAAATAACATAAAATACATCGTCGAAACAAAAGGAAACCTGACCTAGTAATTACCATAAGTGGCTGTGTATTGTACACGTTTTTACAGAATAGAGTCAAACATGCTTCAGCAACCACCTCTATTAAGCAATAACTTGTATTGTGTGACCATAATTTATATTTTCCTTTTGTAGAGCATTTCAAAATAATTTAACCTGTAATAAGCAACCACTTGTCTTATGTGAGTGTTGTTCAATGATCCTTTGGAAGGTTACCTAAGACAGGTTAGATTGTACACCATCTTTCTAATTCATTATTGTTACTACAGTAAAATTATTAGCTGAATTCTTGTGTATAAAAACATAGACATCAAATTTAGTGTGTACAACACGTTTCTGGAATAACCTTAATCAGGACCACTCAAGATCAAAAGATTGGAAAGCCAAATAATTTTTATATTTTATATCTTTGGGAGCAATAAAATCAAAGGGTCCAAACAGGACAGCCAAAATAGGCTAAAGTCACCTCTGCTGGAGGAAGGAGAGCAATAAAACCAAATGGCCCAAACAGGACAACCAAAATAGGCTACAGTCACCTGTGCTGGAGGAAGGAGAGCAATAAAATCAAAGGGCCCAAACAGGATAGCCAAAATAGGCTACAGTCACCTATGCTGGAGGAAGGAGAACAATAAAACCAAAGGGTCTAAACAGGACAGCCAAAATAGGCTAAAGTCACCTGTGCTGGAGGAAGGAGAGCAATAAAACCAAAGGGCCCAAACAGGACAACCAAAATAGGCTACAGTCACCTATGCTGGAGGAAGGAGAACAATAAAACCAAAGGGTCTAAACAGGACAGTCAAAATAGGCTAAAGTCACCTATGCTGGAGGAAGGAGAACAATAAAACTAAAGGGCCTAAACAGGACAGTCAAAATAGGCTAAAGTCACCTGTGCTGGAGGAAGGAGAACAATAAAACCAAAGGGCCTAAACAGGACAGTCAAAATAGGCTAAAGTCACCTGTGCTGGAGGAAGGAAAACAATAAAATCAAAGGGCCCAAACAGGATAGCCAAAATAGGCTATAGTCACCTATGCTGGAGGAAGGAGAACAATAAAACCAAAGGGTCTAAACAGGACAGTCAAAATAGGCTAGTCACATGTGCTAGAGGAAGGAGAGCAATAAAACCAAAGGGCC
>MJUT01029485.1:872329-895923 GCA_002080005.1 Gigantidas platifrons | reverse complement strand
TGCTGGAGGAAGGAGAGCAATAAAACCAAAGGCCCTAAACAAGATAGCCAAAATAGGCTAAAGTCACCTCTGCTGGAGGAGGGAGAGCAATAAAACCAAAGGCCCTAAACAAGATAGTCAAAATAGGCTACAGTCACCTATGCTGGAGGAAGGAAAACAATAAAACCAAAGGGTTCAAACAGGACAGCCAAAATAGGCTACGGTCACCTATGCTGGAGGAAGGAGAACAATAAAACCAAAGGGCCTAAACAAGATAGTCAAAATAGGCTACAGTCACCTATGCTGGAGGAAGGAGAGCAATAAAACCAAAGGCCCTAAACAAGATAGTCAAAATAGGCTACGGTCACCTGTGTCTGAGGAAGGAGAGCAATAAAACCAAAGGGCCTAAACAAGATAGTCAAAATAGGCTACAGTCACCTCTGCTGGAGGAAGGAGAGCAATAAAACCAAAGGGCCTAAACAGGACAGTCAAAATAGGCTAAAGTCACCTCTGCTGGAGGAGGGAGAGCAATAAACCCAAAGGACATAAACAGGACAGTCAAAATAGGCTACGGTCACCTATGCTGGAGGAAGGAGCACAATAAAACCAAAGGGCCTAAACAAGATAGCCAAAATAGGCTACAGTCACCTATGCTGGAGGAAGGAGAACAATAAAACCAAAGGACATAAATAGGATAACGAAAATAGGCTAAAGTCACCTGTGCTGGAGGAAGGAGAACAATAAAACCAAAGGGCCTAAACAAGATAGCCAAAATAGGCTATGGTCACCTATGCTGGAGGAAGGAAAACAATAAAACCAAAGGGCCCAAACAAGATAGCCAAAATAGGCTATGGTCACCTATGCTGGATGAAGGAGAGCAATAAAACCAAAGGGCCTAAACAAGATAGCCAAAATAGGCTAAAGTCACCTATGCTGGAGGAAGGAGAACAATAAAACCAAAGGGCCTAAACAAGATAGCCAAAATAGGCTAAAGTCACCTATGCTGGAGGAAGGAGAGCAATAAAACCAAAGGGCCTAAACAAGATAGCCAAAATAGGCTACAGTCACCTATGCTGGAGGAAGGAGAACAATAAAACCAAAGGGCCTAAACAAGACAGCCAAAATAGACTACAGTCACCTATGCTGGAGGAAGGAGAGCAATAAAACCAAAGGGCCTAAACAAGATAGCCAAAATAGGCTACAGTCACCTGTGCTGGAGGAAGGAGAGCAATACAACCATAGGGTCTAAACAGGATAGCCAAAATAGGCTAAAGTCACCTCTGCTGGAGGAAGGAGAGCAATAAAACCAAAGGGCCCAAACAGGATAGCCAAAATAGGCTACAGTCATCTATGCTGGAGGAAGGAGAGCAATAAAACCAAAGGGTCCAAACAGGACAGCCAAAATAGGCTACGGTCACCTGTGCTGGAGGAAGGAGAACAATAAAACCAAAGGCCCTAAACAAGATAGCCAAAATAGGCTAAAGTCACCTGTGCTGGAGGAAGGAGAGCAATAAAACCAAAGGGCCTAAACAAGATAGCCAAAATAGGCTACAGTCACCTATGCTGGAGGAAGGAGAACAATAAAACCAAAGGGTCTAAACAGGACAGTCAAAATAGGCTAGTCACATGTGCTAGAGGAAGGAGAGCAATAAAACCAAAGGGCCTAAACAGGACAGTCAAAATAGGCTAAGTCACCTATGCTGGAGGAAGGAGAACAATAAAACCAAAGGGCCTAAACAGGACAGTCACCTATGCTGGAGGAAGGTGAGCAATAAAACCAAAGGCCCTAAACAAGATAGCCAAAATAGGCTAAGTCACCTATGCTGGAGGAAGGAGAGCAATAAAACCAAAGGGCCTAAACAAGATAGTCAAAATAGGCTACAGTCACCTATGCTGGAGGAAGGTGAGCAATAAAACCAAAGGGCCTAAACAAGATAGTCAAAATAGGCTAAGTCACCTATGCTGGAGGAAGGAGAACAATAAAACCAAAGGGCCTAAACAAGATAGTCAAAATAGGCTACGGTCACCTATGCTGGAGGAAGGAGAGCAATAAAACCAAAGGCCCTAAACAAGATAGTCAAAATAGGCTACAGTCACCTATGCTGGAGGAGGGAGAGCAATAAAACCAAAGGGCCTAAACAAGATAGCCAAAATAGGCTAAGTCACCTATGCTGGAGGAAGGAGAACAATAAAACCAAAGGGCCTAAACAAGACAGCCAAAATAGGCTAAAGTCACCTATGTCTGAGGAAGGAGAGCAATAAAACCAAAGGGCCTAAACAAGACAGCCAAAATAGGCTAAAGTCACCTGTGCTGGAGGAAGGAGAACAATAAAACCAAAGGGCCTAAACAAGACAGCCAAAATAGGCTAAAGTCACCTGTGCTGGAGGAAGGAGAACAATAAAACCAAAGGGCCTAAACAAGACAGTCAAAATAGGCTACAGTCACCTGTGCTGGAGGAAGGAGAACAATAAAACCAAAGGGCCTAAACAAGACAGTCAAAATAGGCTACGGTCACCTGTGCTAGAGGAAGGAGAACCTTAGTTTTAACAATAATTACATGTTTGTATCTATCAATATCAGTAACAAATATATCTAATAAACCATGCTTGCCAATGGTAGTTGTAAGTTTTTCTGAGGGAAAAAAAAATGTACCGCAGGTACTATACACTGTTAATTAAAATCAGTATAGACAGACCCTACTGTAGATCATCACGTGATAATATACAACATCTACAGTACAAAACGTCAAGACTTGATTACAGTATCAATTAAAAGAAGAAGACATTTATTTAGTACTGGTAAGTAGATTTCATGTTTCTTGCAATGACAAAACCAAAACTAATCTCTTTAGAATGAAAATGTAATTACATGTTAGTTCACGGACAATCTATTTCTATTATCAGATCTGAGGATAAGCCTACTACAGGTCCATTTACTTAATCAATGGAAATGATCATGTTAAATTACACTGGAAATTGGTTTCAAAAAGATACCATAACGATGTGTTACAGAATGTAGAGAATCATATTAAAGTTTTATGTTAGTGGGAATTATTAAAGAGATGGCATTCCCTTAAAACTGGCAGTAAATTCTCCAATTCTAAATAGAATACACAAATGTAGGTTGTGGTTTTTTTCCTAACTTATAATGAAGTATCTCTATTTCAATTCATACTAAAGAAATCATATTTCACATTTCGTGATAGACAACTATTATATACTAACAAAATTCAGATTGACAAACAACAAAAAAAGGGTAAAGGTAAAAGATATCTTTCATAAATTAAAGGGTAAGGGTTATAGTGTTTTATGTCTCTTTCCACAAAGTTTCAGTTATATCATGGTGGTTAGCTTTATTGGTGGAGGAAACCAGAATACCCGCAGAAAACCATTCAAAAGTTTTGAAATACTAATTCTCTGTTAAGCTTTGAGTGACACAGCATTATGAAGAAAGAGAAAAGACTAGTTTGTCTGGAGTCAGAATATCATGTTCCAGTTCCAGTACCATGTCTACCTGCAGAATGAATCAGTAATCTAGTACCATAAAAATCAATCCCAACATGTTGGTCTAGTACAAAGTAGGCATCATTATCTCATAGAAAAAAGTAACTTTTTCTCACCATGATATACCTGGTAGTTACAAAGGAGAGCTTGAAGATACCAAAGGGGTAATCAGAATCCGTAAACCGAAGACGGACAGACAACACAATGGCATCCTTGACTTCAAACATTGATCCTTCACTCATGTCAGTCTATAAGATTATGTATCAATTTTGACTGACAGTATATATATGATTTGTTAGAAGATAATGACAAGTCAATCTGAAGTAATAATTATTGTGTGAACAGAGAGGGAAGTAAACATGTTCTTTATGATACAGTAAATACATTAGAGTGCTTATATCATAAATAAATATATATGGTATGTATAGTGATATTGATATGTCTTTTTATTTTGTACTTGTTCTATTTGAGCAGTCAAAATGCAATGACTGGATAAATTTTTGTTATATATGGTCACTGACCAAGAAATAATTTTTTTGGTACCTGCTTCATGTTGAGCAAGGGTAAGAAACGGTACTAATAGTATAAGAACGGACTTCACAGAGGACACCATCAAAAAACAGATTAGAACATGCCTTGTTTCTGCTCTTCTTCGACAATTTGGCATTACAGTAACTTGAAAAACCTGGTTTGATGAACTACATTAAAAATTGCAGGTTCATATGATGCTAACGGTTATGAAAAAAGGGAATTTGATGCTTGACAATAAAGTGCACCCTCATTCTCATGTATATATACCCTACTATAAATCATGAAACATTAAAAGTTATAGTTGGTAAGTAATATTCATAACCATGGCAACAACAAACTACTCTTCTTTTGTTTAGATTTGATATCTGAATTCTATACTGAAAACCTATTATTTGGAATATTTTCCAATTTTAATTGGCAGTAAATAAGAACATGATAGATCTACATGTATTGAATACAGATTTATAATCTTTATAAACATGTAATTACACAGTATGTAAACAAACATGTCAATTATTTTATATGTTAACAATGCTTTAAATTCAGTAAACCAATAGAATTATAAAATTCTTCTTCCTGATTGTTAGTTTTTTTAAATTAAGGAGCCCATAATATCAACCATGTTGTCATTAATTTAGTTTACATCTGATTAAAATATGAAATCTTGTTTCTTACGATATGGCAGTCAAAGTATTTTGACCATTACTAATTGGGGTCAGGGTTATGGTGTTTAATGCCACTTTCAACAATATTTCAGTTATATCAAGACGGCCAGTTTTATTGGTGGAGGAAACCGGAGTACCCAGAGAAAACCTCAGACCTGCAGCAAGTCACTGACAAACTTTATCACAAAATGTTGTATCGAGCACACCTCACCTGAATGGGATTTGAACTCACAATGTTAGTAGAGATAGGTACTAATTGCATAGGTTAAGGTAGTTATAAATCCAACTATCATACAATCACGACCACGACGGACCCTTTACTAATTGGACTGTCTAAGAACTTTTCAAAAGCAAAAAAAAAAACCCATTTACATGTACCGGTACCAAAAAAATATTTCGGTTCACTCATTTTTATATCTATTTTTCAGATATTATTTCTCTCCATATCATCAATGCCTTATTGATCAAATTTGCAATGTGCATGATTGCATGTTCTAAGTCATCATATTAATGAATTAATATGACATTTTAACATGCTATAAATTTTTGCTAATATTTGAAATCACACATCATTAACAGAAATACCACACAACACAATTTATACAGATTAAAATGAAATGGAGCTTGTGTTGCACTTGCTGTTTTGACATGCCAACTTTAAATAAAACTGGTCTTATTTTATCTTAAATAGAATGAAAATGGATTTTTGATAAACTGATCAGTGGACCATTAAGAAGGAGTAATATTGATATGAGATGTGGAAGGTTATAAACCACCTAATATGGTGAACCTAGGACATGATGAAATGTCCATACACAAGTGGTGATTCTCTAATTTTTTAATATCAACATTTAAACTTCCAACTGAATGAACTCCACAAAAGGACAATAGGTATTGTATTTATTTTATTCAAAGGGAGATTTCATCTTTGAAAAATATATTTACCTTGACGAACACCAACTGACACAAAGGAAAGGTTTTATTTTCCCTTGCAATAATATATATTTTGTAGGGGGCTGTCTAGGGAACATTCCAGCCAATTTGTTTAAACTGGTTTGGTAGTTCCAAAGAAATCAATTTTGATAACATTTTCTTCATATCATCTTGTGTTAATCTTTGTCCTGTGGTGGTGGGCATCTTCTATTTCAAACATACATGAAAAATGTCAACTATGTAAGACACCAACCCAATAATCATTTCTGTACTGTTTTGATTTAATCATTATTGTAGTTTCCATGATAAAAGCTTTTATCTATTTAATCATAGGATACTATATTAGAATCTAAGTCCTGCTGTGGTGGCCATTTTGGATTTCAATCCACATGAAAAATGTCAATTTTGTAAAGGATCATCAAATGACCATTCATGTGCAGTTTATTTGTCTATCAGTTTTACTAGTGGAATATACCATGGAAAATTTGCAACATGACTGTTTGTTTATCAGTTTTACTAGTGGAATTTACCATGGGAAATTTGCAACATGACTGTTTGTCTATCAGTTTTACTGATCAACTTTACAATGGTAAATTTAGGATTTTTTTTATTGATCTTCTTTTGATAGAATATCCATATATTAATAAAATGTCAAATTATAACCCAGATTTTTTTTTAATCAAAATTATAAACAAATGTCTGGAAAAGAAACAATATTCAAATTGATTAAAAGTAACATGGTATAAAAGACTAAAATGTAATCATAAACAATTAATCAATATTTAAATTATTTTTGACCATTTTGTAAACAAATCTTGTGTATTCTAAGTTATTGTTTCTAGTTTTCAATATAACAAACTTTCACCATGTACATTTATAATGAGTTTATCATTGATTTTTTTTCTCTATCACAAAACTAAGTTTCTTCATAAAGTACACATTAACACGTATTTTCTGATTGTATTTTAACTAATAATCTTTCTATTAAGACTTTCCTCAGCCACCTGAACGTAGGAGTTTGAAGTGAACAATCTCAGTAAACTACAAAATATCTTCCCTTCATTTTTTTAAATATAAGATGCACCAGTATAATTTTGACACAAAATCTAAAGGGTAGTTTTTCAGAGGACTATTAATATTAATCATCACTTTCATCAATTTTTTAGCTATACTGAGGGCTTTATGTGCCACCAGGGGTGAAGAGAATAGATGAGGTGGCTGTGACTACCAGTCTTTATGGTTAGATTGAACTGGTCGGTTAAAACACAGCATCTTTGGGTGGATGTCTCAAATATCTTAAATCCTGAAGTGAGAATTGGGATCACAAACCTATGCCAAATGAACTGACTGTGAGTGATTATTGCTTAACGCCAACTCAGCAATTTTTCAGCTATATCATGGCGAGAACAAGTTAATTTTCAATGAGATGATGATGATGTCTGCTTTGTATTTTTTTCATACAGCACTCAGACACATTATCCCGATTCTTAGCCGACCAGTCTTTGCTCTTTCTCTTTAATGTTGCATGCTTAGCGGAGAAGCAACAAATACCAAATTTATAGTCTTTGGTTTGACCCGATCAGTGTACGAACCAGCAATCTACCGCACTCAAGGTGAGCACGCTAACCATTACATCAGTGAAGCGGTTATATACTAAGTGGAAAAAATATACACAAAAAACAAAACTAATATGATTTTATCCTTCACAGTCATTCTATTCATATTTGTATGAAATACTCTTCCTTGTCTTAATGCATATTGACATAAGTTATTAGGCAGTTTGACTAAAGGGTAAAACTAGAGACTCACCTGGTAAGTGTAATGTATTTACTATTTGGGTTCAGGCAAGTTTGTAAATTCTGAGACAAGAATTTCCCACTGCTGCCATGTTTACACATAAATAAAATTAGATCATTTGTACAAAGCTAAAATTCTTTAGGACTTGTAGTTTCTAGAGAAGAATTATATAAATTTTAGCCAATTAGAAACAAAAATTGCCCATGGTGGGCATGTCTTTTTAGCCTGATCAATATGAAATAAGAAATCCCTGTAGAGGACCATGTAAACGTAATTTGTATTCAGTTACAAATAACTTGGACTAGTCGTTTCAGTGGAGAAGATTTTTATTTAAATTTTCACCAATCAGCAGCCATATTTTCTGCCAGATCTATTCCAAATGAGACTAGAGGCTCAGCACTGAGCTGAGCCTGTGTCGCTCACCTTGCATTCTGCTCTGAAGAAACTTAATACAGAACATTCCATAGCCTATAGGTGCTTCCCACAGGCCTCTACATTAACATTTTTTTTAACTTGTCCCTTCGGACATTACTAACTAAAACGAGTTGCAAGTCAAAATCATTTGGCCTTGTATTATACTCGGCTATAAAAAAAACTTCCGGTAGGGGATGGGAATGACCTCGGGCCTCAACTCTTGGGGCATTTGATTTATCTATTCACCCCGATCATAAATATATATGATTTGGGGGAGGGGATCTCAACCATTAAAAAGTTCACCTCAGGTAGGGGGTGGGGTATGACCCCCGGGGCCTGAGCTATAAGGCATTTAATTTGCCTAGTCACCCTGATCATAAATATATATGGCTTAGGGGTGGGGATCTCAACCATTAAAAAGTTTACCTCAGCTAGGGGATGGGGTATGACCCCCCCGAGCCTGATCTATAAGGCATTTAATTTGCTTACTCACCCTGATCATAAATATATATGGTTTAGGGGTGTGGATCTCAACCATTAAAAAGTTAACTTCAGGTAGGGCGTTGGGGATGACCCCCAAGGCCTGAGCTACAAGGCATTTAATTTGCCTAGTCACCCTGATCATAAATATACATGGCTTAGGGGTGGGGATCTCAACCATTAAAAAGTTCACTTCAGGTAGGGGGTGGGGTATGACCCCCCGGGGCATGAGCTATAAGGCATTTAATTTGCCTAGTCACGCTGATCATAAATATATATGGTTTAGGGGTAGGGATCTCAACCATTAAAAAGTTCACTTCAGGTAGGGGGTGGGGTATGACCCCCCTCCCCCGGGGGCCTGAGCTATAAGGGATTTAATTTGCCTAATCACCCTGATCATAAATATATATGGTTTAGGGTGGGTATCTCGGTCACATTTTTTTATACAGATTCATTTTAACTGTATTATACTAAAGTAAATTATGTCAATATTTCCACAGATTAAATTGGAGTTATCTTTCTTTCCACAGAAAACAGATTTAGAAGATCTTTGAAGGTATTTCCCATAGGGTCAAATGTTAAACTTTGTCCCACAGTGACGGCTATTTTGGACTTCAGATCAGCACCAAAAACATAATTTTGGTAGAGGACCATCCAAGGAACATTTCTGCAAGAGATCATTTTTACTGACATTGTGGCTTCTGAGAAGAAGATCTTTGAAGGTATTTACCATAGGGTCCAATGTTAAACTTCATCCTGCTGTGGTGGCCATCTTGGATTTTGGATCTGCACCAAAAACATAATTTTGGTAGAGGACCACCCCAGGATCCTTCACACCATAAAACAATTCCATTGGCTGTGTAGTTTCTGACAAGAAGATCTTTGAAAATTGAGCCAATCAAAACACATTATTGGCCCTGGCCGCCATATTGAATTCCTGATCGAAACAATAAACATATATTTAATAGAGGACCTCCTGATGCACATTCCTGCCAAGTTTGGTTCCATTTGGCTCAGTGGTTTCTGAGGAGAAGATTGAAATGTGAAAAGCTAACGACGGACGACGACGGATGCCAAGTGATGGCAATACCTCACATGACCCTTTGGTGAGCTAAAAATTATGTTGTGTAACACACATATATTTGTTGTACCAACTAACAAATCACTTGGACTTAGTTGGACTTTTAATTTCAGATTAGAAGATTTTAAAGTTTCAGCTAATCAAAATCAAGAATTGCATATGGTGACCATATTTTAGACAGATCAAGACCATTGATTGATTGATGCCAACTTCAGCATTATTTTATCTAGTATATTGTGGCACCAAGCAGGAAGTTTTGTAGAGGACTTCACAAACATTATTCCTGCAAAGTATAGTTAAAATTGGTTCATTAGTTTCAGAGGAGGTGATCAAAATAAGAAATGCTAATGACTATGATGATAACAGACAGACAACAGCTCACATGACCATTTGGGTCTAGTGAAAGTATTCATTTACAACTGTAAATTTCAATTAGTCGTCATGTTAGTAAATGAGCCAATGGGAGACACAGTAGAATGTTCTGAAAGTAAACAATCGTCATTTTTTAACATTCTCACAAGTTGAGTTAAACAGCTACCTGAATCAGAAATGTTAAATATTAACATTAATATTTATGGTTAATATAAGATATGCTTAATATCTCTTATATATTAAATAATTAGCTTAAAGTTACAATGTATTCATTGTATATTTCATTCTTTTAAAAGATTGAGAAAATAACAATTTTCATGCAAAAGATCGGAAATGAATTACTAAAAAAAAATGCACTGCAGAATTCACCATACCTTTTTTTTCTGAAAAATATAATGAATTTATATCTAACTGAATGTGCATAAAACAACAAAATTTGATGAATTATATAATAGTATGTAACAGAATTTGCACTTACCCATTTGCCCAAAGGTTGGGACAAGTCAAACTGGATTCGGACAAGTGAAAATTATGAAAGAATTTATTTGAATAAATAGAAGAAATGTCTAAATTTGGCTACGGGAAAGTAGGTGAACAAAATTAAGGCAAAAACTGATGTAACCTGATAAGTAATTAAAAAGGCACCAAATAGTAATACATATGAGATGGTAGAATGTAAAACTTGAATTCTGTCTAGAATAAGTCTAATTTATTGTTCAATAGACAAGAAGTTAAAAAAACGCACATATTACCATTACTATGCTTTGATTATCCAGAATATTAAATGTATGTTAAGACACTAGTTCTTATAAATGTTACTGTCAAATGTAAAGGGAGATAAAAAAAATTAAAATCGGGACTATATACAGTAGTTCAAAATAACACCATAATCATACCTATCAATCCTTGATGGTCAAAAAGCAGGTCATGACCTGCATTGAACTTAAAAAAATCAGGTCATAATGCATGACCAACTTTTATATAATCATTCTTTGTTTATTTAACTCTATGCTATTATATACATATTATATCCTTTCATTGCGCATGCTAATCCATATTGTAAATTATTGTATTCGGGAGAAGACTTCATAAGTTGGTAAAACTTGTGTCCGATCCCTATTTGTTATATTTAGCAAATAAAAATATGTTTAAACTAAAACTAAAACCAACTTTTCAGGGCATAATGTTTAAAGATATAGTACATTCAAAACTTTTACTAATTTCATAATAATCATATTGCATTATACACAACATACAGATACAGATTAACAGTTAATGCTTTTGTTGTAGTCATTTGTTGCTGATTTTGCAGCTTTTAGAAGGCTAGAAGATGGTACAAATTCATAGCATGCACTGTCTTGGTTCATTTTGCTAGCCAATAAAGCACACAGAGTATCATTTTTTAGGTCGCATCGGAATTCAGTGTGAATTTTTTTGACAAGGGAAAACACTCTTTCACTGTCAGCATTGCTGTTTGGCAGCACTAATAATGTTTTTGCCACTTTGAAAAGTACATTGAATCTTTTTTTCTGAACAAAAATGTCGAAAAGTTTAGCCATTTCTCCCCAAAACAGCTCAATATCAGATTCAGATTATCACATAATTATCACTGTAATTAAGGTTTTCTTTAATTCATTGCTACATGTAGGTTGATCACTTTGTTTATTTAACCTATTATCATATATCTGTCAATGTCATAATACACAGGGTTAATTAGATACATGTTTGCACAATAAGAAACTAATTAATCAAGATAAATGTGTACCTGAAATGCAGTATTGAAGTCATTAAGAGGAATCAAATTATAATCAAGGAAATGGAAATATAGTCTCATATCAGGGTTGTCAAGGTGGCCGGTAATTCCTTTGACTCTCCCCTTTTTGTAAATCTTCTAGCCTTCTAAAACTACTCACCAAACTTACCAAATTTGAGCGCCAAGGGCGAAAATATAAATAAAGCGTCTAAGTTAAAAACCGACGCCGGAAAATGACACGTTAAATATCCGGGTGATGTCGGGAGGTACGTTGAAATCCCGGGTTATTTCATGACCCAATGGGTGACTAAAAAATATCGGGTCAAGGGCAAAAATAAGCAAAATTCTCGGGTCTGACCTGCAAAAAACGGATCACTTGACAGGTATGCATAATTAGGATTCTTTGATTACCCTGTAAAGTTGAGATAATTCTTTTTTTTTTTTAAAAAGCACCATCTTCAATATGTCTGTATATTTAAACAGATTTATACCATTTACAACTTGATAAATTTATATCTATTTATTTATCATTATTTCAACTATTAAAATCATGACTTTAGATCAGATATAAAAAAAACTAATATAATATTTTAGTAGATCACACAACTCAAAATAAAATTCAAATTTAAATATAGGTGCCTTTGACTTCAATGCAGTGAAGGTTTGACAGTAAAATTGAAAATGAAGAGATCAATCTGCACCTAACAACAATTAACTGTGTAAAATCAATAATCAACTTAAACACTGATATTTCTCGATATCATTTATGACTAGACAACAGCAAACTTAAGCTACTAACCTAAAATTTTAAACTAAAATAAAACCACAATCTAAAGGTAAAACTAAAATACAAAATTAACGAAGCAGAATTTTAGACTAGACCTGAAATATATAAATGAATGTAACATATTTGAAATTCTATCTATACTAAATAAAAGGTCATCTTCAAAATATTGAAAACTTTTTTTTTCAGTTTCTTATTATTAGATTTTTACACTTTAGAAAATATAATTGACATAGAGACCTAATGGATAACTTTTTCAATAATGGACCAAAAATGTTTAAATTAATTGTCAGAGTTCGTACATATCATTTATTAATATATACATCTAGAAAAAAATGTTGATTTGAAAGTTGGATTTTTCAGAATTTTTTTCTGGACGATTATAGAAGTAAAACGGACTATATGACACATTTTCTTTGGAAGATGGAGTAACTATAATAATGATAGTCAAATTTATATTTTAACTAGGAAGAACTGTTTTAGATACCTAAAAGTTGTGTCTCCCCTTAATGCGGCCATCAGTACAACAATAAGTTACACATTATGAGTTGAATGATACTATTTAAAAAACAATTATTTGACCTTGAGTTCAAAGGTCAAGGTCCCACGAAGGTCATTACAGTACGTGACACCCCGCCTTATGGTCATACACCCACATACCAAATATCATTGCCCTATCTCGAAAGACAAAAATGTTATGGCCCGGACAAGAAAATACTATTTAAAAAACAATTATTTGATGTTGAGGTCAAAGGTCAAGGTCCCACGAAGGTCATTATGGTACGCGACACACCGACTTATGATCATGCACCCAGATATTAAATATCATTGACATATCTCGAAAGACAAAAATGTTATGGCCTGGACAAGAAAATACTATTTAAAAAACCATTATTTGAGCTTGAGGTCAAAGGTCAAGGTCCCACGAAGGTCATTATGGTATGCAACACACCGCCTTATGGTCATGCACCCAGATACTAAATATCATTGACATATCTCGAAAGACAAAAATGTTATGGCCTGGACAAGAAAATACTATTTAAAAAACCATTATTTGACCTTGAGGTCAAAGATCAAGGTCCCACGAAGGTCATTACGGTACGCGACATACCGCCTTATGGTCATGCACCCACATACAAAATATCATTGACCTGTCTCAAAAGACAAAAAAGTTATGGTCCGGACAAGCTTCGCTGGGAAGAAGCGGAATCGGAAGAAAAAATCAGACTAAAACAATATGTCTCCCTTCGTTCGAAGGGGAGACATAACAAGAAATGCATGACATCAATGTGAAGACAAGAATTCTGTGAAGGAAGATGTTACAACACTAAAACAATATTAGGAACACAACACAATGTGACATACTTTAATCTCTTGATCAGTTGTGATCTGGTCATTGTACTGAAAAAGTAGGCAACACTCAATATCATAAAAATATACTATTTTAAAATACCTAGGGCTTTCAAAAAAAATTTGTTTGGGAGTGGAAGGTTCTCTACTAATTTATATTGGTAAAGCTGTTTGGTATCAAAACATATTTCATGAAGAAACCGAAAGAAATTCTTATTAAAATTGCAGACAATTGTGCTAAAAAAATGCCTTGACTTGCACCCTAACAATTTCTTTTAAATGATTAAATTATATTTCATATTTGAATATGTTAAATCAGGCTTGATATTGCAATATGGCAATCAATATCCATAAACCCATTGTCACCTACTGCTGTTCTGTATTTACAGATGTACAACTCTCAGGTTGTCAGGGTAATCTGTAATTGGCAATTCTACCATTCAATCATATAAAATGAACTTGAAATATTTACTGAAAGGATAAAAATAACTGAACCAAACATATACAGAAGACTGATATACTAACTGGAGCATGTCTTCTATAGCCACAGCATCAGCTTCTTCTTTCTCCCTCTGTTGTCTTTCTCTCTCTAGTTCTTCTTGTCTTGTACGTTCATTTTCTATCCTCTTTCGTTCTCTCATTTTGACAGCCAACTTTCTAGCTAAAATTCCTCTCCAATGGCGCTGTAAAAATTACAAATTTAATTACATACAGTAAAATATGCCTTAGCAACTAATTCCTAGAAATTAGTCCCAGTCTCTTATGGCCACACCCACCATTAGCCACCCCGCTCTTTATTAGGCTGGATATCAGATGAACTCAGATAATAAAATACAATAACATCAGTTTTATCTGTTTCTACTATATTCTGATTAGGAATAGTTTTAACAGTGTGGTTTAATTTATTCATTTTATTTGCATATTATAAAAATTCAGAATTCCTAAATTTTGGAAATTTTCCTACAACACGAAACCTAGCAAACTTATCTAGACTGCTGCAACATTTTTGTTATAAAGTTGTATGACATTAATATTAAGACATACCTGTAATACAATCGCTGATCTCTTCTGTCTCTTGTACGAAAGTCTTGATCTAAAAGCTCTAAAGTAAGTCTGTAGTATAACAACTGCTTCCTTCATCCTGAGATATTCTGGGGGAAAAAACATATAGAAATATTTACTGATTGATTGTTGTTTAAAATACAAAATATAACATTAATCTGCTGTTTTAAAATGGGGCATATACTGTAAATTCAGAAATTAATGCGATGTTTTTATTAAAGAGAAAAATGTGACTGGTCGGCGATCGCAATAATTAAACCTTGCATTTTTAATGTTCATTCTCTTGACCAGTTTCTGTTTGATTTATCTCTCTTTTCTTACACAGGTAAGATCGACAGGTGCATGTTATAGATTACTGACATCTAGGAAGCGGTGAAGTGTGTACATGTTTATTGATTGCTTTGATTACAATTTCCTGTGTAAATATGTCTAGGGACAAAATAAAGTGTGTATTTAAATATCTGTGTTTCAAAATAATGACTTGTCAGTTTCATTCGATGTTTTTTCATCGTAAGGGTAGATCAAAAATATTTTAGTTTCTCATCGATCTAATTATATCAAAACTGTGTTAATAAATGCCCAATTTTTATTTTATTTTGGCATGGACCTCAGGTGTGTAGTGGTTATTGGCGGTTTTTCTTTTAACCCCACGTTTGGTGGTCATGGTCATGGCAAGGGCATTGACGATCTCGGTATTAGCAGCTTCTTTGTTTGTAGCTTTAGCAGGTGTAGATTTAAGACAATGTCATCTGGAGCGCATTTCTTAGTGACAAACTTCCACATAGACATGTTGAAACGTTAATGATTGCTCCCCCAAAAATTCATCTATTTATGTCATTTTTTAAATTTCTAATTACCGTATAGTTAATTGAGCAATATTTTTATTTTAAAATATCACTTTGAAAAAAAGTCGACTAAAATTTGTTTGTAAAACTGAGCTTGTTCCGATAAAAGATTCATACAAGCCATAATTCTTTTAACCTGCCGTTTTTGTTTACTTATTTATTTTGTACACTTCAATTGATCTTTCTTTGAAATTTCATTAACCTTTATATCACCCAAGCCAAGCCCCAAGTCTTCGGATGTTCAATTACTGTCGACTCGGCACCTGACTAAAGTTCATCTGTTACAAAAGTTTCTAGATCCCCACAAGCACGCTTTGATCGATAATACATTTCCAACATGTGGAAAGCTTTCTAGATTCTCAATCACGTGAAAAATGTGTGTACAAAGGCCAAGGGAAATGTGTATTCACTTTAATTAAAGGTAAACATGACAGTGGCTTACAAGGGGATTAACGACATACAGATACGAAAACGATAACACACGTTTAGATAAAAATTTACATCGATTTTTTTCTTCTTCTTTATCTTGGAGTGTCGCAATAATTAAACCTCACATTTTTGACTGCGGTTGAGGAATCGCAATAATAAATGCATGCAATAATTTCTAAATTTAGAGTATACATATTAAAAATTTTGATATTTAAGAGTTTTCTAGGTCCCCTGTATCGCCTGCAGGCAGCAAATTAGATTCAAACAGTACTCTTAACAATACACAAAACTAATCATCTTGTAATTTACTTTGTACTATAAAACTACATATTTTGTTGGTTTCAATGAAAATATGGTGAAGTAAAACTACCTTAATAACAACTTTGTGGTTCATCACATAATTATTGTTATACACATATATAGGATATTACAAATATTATTCTTGTAAATTATTTGTAAACTTAAGTGTACAAAGGGAAACAACTCTAAAGCCATAAACATGACATAATCAAGATGTTTTCATATTTATAATACTTTTTTGAACACCATTCACACATCATTCTTGAAAAGTTTAAGATCCAAATTTTATCAAAATAATAGCTAGTCTTATTTAATAGTATATTACTTCATATTTCAGATGTGAACAATAGAGGAAAATCCTGAAAGAATTGAACATATTTTCTAAATTTCTCCTGGACGAAAGGTTAGATTGAGTTGAGTGAGATATTAATGGAGTGTGACATATTTATCATGTGATTTGAATCAGTAGTTTATCATTTTATCATGTGATTCTAATCAGATTGTAAGACCAAGTACTATTCCTTAAGGTAATCACATATTGCCTGCTTTATAAGAGGAAAATATTTACTTCTCCGAAAAACAAATCCTCTCCAATAGGTCTGTAAAATAATTGCATTTTTCGTCAAGAAAATAAAACGTCTTTCCTCAAGTGGTTCAAATACCGAGTTTCTCATAAATACCTGAAAAATATAACAAAACAATATGTGGTACTACTTCTTACTTAATTGAATAAATACAGTGTAAACCAAACCATGAATAAATGGGAATACTGTATAAATCTAACTTGAAGCAAGATGAAATGTGAGCTAATGCTCACTTATGATACCCCCGCATATATGTTCAATGTGTATAAAAACCAACCAAGTCGGCAAACAGGAAGTAGGAATGTGATGGGTCCAAAAACGCTTCCCACAATATGGCATACCTATATGAAGCTTGTGACCAAATATCAGATTTCTGCCATCAATAGTTGCTGAGAAAAATGCGACGAAAAATATCTTGGGACGGACAGTGGTAAAATAGTGTACCCCCACCTCCGGTGGAGTGGGGATATAATAAAATCGCAATGCAGGAAATATTTGTGAAGTTAACATGTGTAAACAGAACACCTGTCTATTCCGAACATGAAAGCTGGACTCATAGAGTTTCAGTTTAGACAGCTTTCACGGTATATCAAATATCAACACCAACCTGATACAAAATATTTAAAAACAAAAACATACACCAACAGAAGCTTACATTATCATCCAAATAATTAAAACTCCACATTTTAATTGATTTGGCGATCCACTTACACAGTCTGTGCCAAAAACATTTTAACAAACTTGCACGGAAGGTTTTTTTAGAAGATTTCTTTTCTATTTTATTAACCAAAATTCATGCAATTTTTCATTAACCCGAACCATTTTTTACTAGACTTGGGCTCAGGGCTAATGATTTTTTTGGCGCAGACTGCTTACATAAAGCAACATCCTATGAAAAGGAGGACTTTTTTTTTTTTTTTTTTTTTTTACATCTGTGCCCATTTAAAAATAGACAAAGTCATGAAGTAAATTCTGTTGGTGACAAGTCCATTTTTAACTCTTGTTCCGATTTCCACATAGGCTTTTGAATATAATAATCAAAACCTCCAAAAGAACCATTTTCATAAACAGCAGATAGATGTATTAATTAACATGTGTAAGACCAAATGTCAAGCACTGATTGTAGTGAATTACATTACTAAATTTTGCAAAAGGTAATTCCTTATTTACATTCAATTTCTTGTCTGTGATGTGGAGCCTCTAAAAACTGTCACTTTCAAAATTGGAATATTGAACGAATTTTTTTTTATGACCAAATGTAATAT
This sequence comes from Gigantidas platifrons, assembly GCA_002080005.1. Taxonomy (NCBI): domain Eukaryota; kingdom Metazoa; phylum Mollusca; class Bivalvia; order Mytilida; family Modiolidae; genus Gigantidas; species Gigantidas platifrons. The sequence continues at coordinate 877,795 of MJUT01029485.1, read as the reverse complement.
TTGTTATAAATAGTCTTTAAATTGACAGTAAAATTAGGTAATACCTTGATTGTATTGAAATTTAGATTTTATAACAGAAATAAAGACAATACAATTGACAGTGATTCTAATAAAATATTTGATTACATTTATGGTTTTACACAGTATCATAAAACCATATAATTTGTTTTTTTTTATGATAAATTGTCATATTGCACGACAGAATTTCATATTGAACGATCTATTTAACGGTGGGCGAAATCCCGGCAAAATTTTAAAATTTACTAGCCCAACGTTTTCTACATCCGTTGCAATGACGTCACATGAACACAAACAGAAAGTGGCACATAAGTTTTACAAACGCAAGCAGAATGCAAATATAAATTTGTACATATTGAATTAGTAATATAAATTTGTACACATTGAATTAGTACATGTGTCTATAATACTAAATGGATCAGCTCGTGTGTTTTTGAAATTGAATAAAAACAACAAACAATCCCTAAAAATTTATCCAGGTACAAAAAAAATTGGGAATGTTAAACGTAATAAAACAATTCCAGCACTTCATTTTGTGCAATATGATGTGTTATGGAGCACTGAAAAGCAATATTGACCGCGGCCTTCAGCCTTGGTCAATATTACTTTTCAGTGCTCCATAACACATCATATCGCACTCAATGAAGTGCAATAATTGTATAATATTTCAAAGAATATGCTTTATAAATGTTTCTTTTATCTGACTGGATAAAAGCATAAACAAATTTCTTGAAAGAACTTTATGAATACTGTCTAAGCCTTCAATTTCCGCAGATTAATTTTGATCGTTCCAGAGGAGCATTTGGAATGTTATATTAACCTCATGTGACTCTAAAATCGGAAAACTCCTACTTTTAATTTTAGCGTCACGTGAGGTTAATATAACATTCCAAAGACCCCTCTGGAACGATCTAAATTAATCTTTGCAATGTTCATAAATCTTTCTTGCTATCATTAAAATTTACAAAAAACACATGTAGTGTTTAATGTCAATTTAATAAAAGGCCGTTGGCCACTGGTCCCCCGACGTTAAGGTTATAAGGTGAGATTAAATTTTGAAACTACTGTAAACTAGAGGTTCAGGTGAGCTTGTATCACTCACCTGACTTAAATAATTCTGAAAGGGGACCACCCAAGGACCATTTTGAAGTAAAAAAAGGGGAGTAACTCTGGTTAGATTTGTTGAAAAATCATCATTATCGAACTTGACCTAGATATTCATGAGTTACATTTACATACCAAACCTAGTTTCAATCTGACTTTTTGTTCAGAAGTTATAATTTGGAAACGAAAAAATTAGCAATTTTGAAGAATAAAAAGGGATGTAACTCTAGTAAGATTTGTCGAAAAATGATCGCTATCAAACTTGACCTAGATATTCATGAGATACACTTACATACCAAACCTAGTTTCAATCTGACTATTTGTTCCCAAGTTATCATCTGGAAACCAAATATTTAGCAATTTTGAGGTATAAAAAGGGGCATAACTCTAGTAAAAATAGTCGAAAAATTGTCATTATCGAATTTGACCTAGTTCTTCATAAGATACACTTACATACCACACCTAGCTTCAATCTGACTTTTCATTCACAAGTTATCATCTGGAAACCAAGTACACGGACGGACGGACGACACCCATTTCTATAGTCCCCTTCGACGAAGCGTCGGGGGACAAAAAAAACATGACCCAGAGGACATTAATAACAGTTCCATATAATAAAACAATTACTGACTTTCATTTCGATTAAAATAAGGATATATCATTCCAAGATATGTGATATTTACCGAGGCTTCAGCCTCGCTAAATATCATATATCTTGGAACGTTAAACCTTTAATTAACCTGAACAAAAGTCAATAATTGCATAATAATAAACAAATTTGAGTTATAGACATAGCCATTCTTGTTTCTTCCTCCGTTTCTACATTGGAAAAGTGTAGTTTTTGTGACCTTCCATAATAATTCCCTAACAAAGCAGCAAACTTTACTGGTGACTAGTTTTCAGAAGCTCCACTGTATTTTAGAGTTGATATCATAGGGATTATCTTACCCTAGTTTTTCCAACTTGCCATTCTGTCTGAGGTAAATCCAAAAGATTGAGGATATTTGTCACTGTAACTCTGTGTTCATCTTCAGAATTAAGGTTAGGAGTCAAACATTTATACTTGTCCAAAAACATTTCCAGTGGAACATGAATAGGATAACCCTGGAAAATAAAACAAGATAAAAATTATTCTCAATGTATCTTTAGTTGATATTTAGGAACATGTTAATTTGTTGTTGTAGTGATTAATATTGAATTTATGTATTGTGAGTAGATTGATTCCTGTGCAAAAGTGCAATTTTAAACAAAAGTATGATTTATTTTTGATATAACAGGTGTATTTTTTTGTATTTTTTTACCTTTCCTTTTTTTATATTGAGGAAAGCAAACTTCTTGCTTTCAGTTTTAGTAATAGTATTTGTCTTATTATGCAAAACTGCTATAAAATTATATTACTATTGAATTTACTGGCTATACAACTGCCAATATTTCTAACATTTACTGTTTTGCTTTTATCTTCAAAATCAATGCTAAAACAAATTCTGTGTCAAATGGTATTGATAAAAAACAGTCTTTGGAATAAAAAGAGCACTTTCATAAATATTTGTATCATTTTTACTGATGAGTTAAAAAAAGCTACCATGTCAATTCATGTTTTTCTTCGATATCACATCACATATTGCACTGGATAAGTACAATAATTCCAACTAATTCTGCACAAAAACATCACATGTATCATAATGTGATCAATATACAGTGAAATCTGTCTAAACCGAACCTCCACTGGACCAACTGTTGTGTTCAGAATAGACAGGTTTTCAATTTATACAGGTTTAATTGACAAAGATTTCCTACATTCTGACTTCGGTATAAACAGGATTCTGTTTTTATTCAGGGTTTGATTTAGATAGGCTTCACTGTATCTTACAAAATTTTAAAATGTACCTCTCTTTTTATCCTGATAATATCCAGCATACCAGAGTATTTGAGTTGAGTCAGTACTTCCTCATCATTATAAAGATTTGCTCTTTTCTCTGTGTTTGTCTTTAGACATCTTACATACCTTAAACATTAAAAATAATAATTAGTAACTCAATTCTAATGATTATTGTTTCTATCTTTTCAACAACAAAGCTGATTGACTGAAACTCAGACACGAAAAAATTTGACTTTTTGGTGAAGGAGTTCTAAAATTAGACAGACATCACAAACAAAAATGATAAGAGACACAGTAATCTCAATGTGATGTCTATGTAATGAAGGTAGAAAGAAAACGTTTACAATAGAACACATGTTCTTATCTACTTTAGTGTTAATTCTTTTTATCATCATCATTTATTGAATGGTTTCTTACACAACGTATTTAACCTGTACCTTTGTGACCAGACCATACCTGTTTTAAAACTTTATGTATTTAACCTGTACCTTTGTGACCAGACCATACCTGTTTTAAAACTGTATGTACTTAACCTGTACCTTTGTGACCAGACCATACCTGTTTTAAAACTTTATGTATTTAACCTGTACCTTTGTGACCAGACCATACATGTTTTAAAACTTTATGTATTTAACCTGTACCCTTGTGACCAGACCATACCTGTTTTAAAACTTTATGTATTTAACCTGTACCTTTGTGACCAGACCATACCTGTTTTAAAACTTTATGTATTTAACCTGTACCTTTGTGACCAGACCATACCTGTTTTAAAACTTTATGTACTTAATTAAAGTATTTATTTGATACAGTGTTCAGATTAGCTGTTTTCTCAAGTACTACAAGACAGTGTTCAGATTAGCTGTTTTCTCAAGTACTACAAGACAGTGTTCAGATTAGCTGTTTTCTCAAGTACTACAAGTAAAAACTCATGCTAAATTTTTATGACCATAAGGCCTGGTCATATAGCTGTGGAACAGTAGCTCTAAATTGTCCTTTTTTTCTTTTCTTTTTAAAATGTTTGCGGATCTTTATGGTCCACAAAAAATAAAAAATAAGGACCATTTAGAGCTACAGTAATGCACCTAATGGTCATGAGTTAAGTGCACACACTCAATTTACAAAAATCAAGTGTTCTGATCTTGAGAGTTTTATGACCATAAGACCAAAGTATGTGTTACAAGTGAGTAGCTGGTATCTTGTCATGGTACAATCATACCTTACACGTCACAAAGTTGACAATTACCTAAAATAAGAAATATGTTAGGTGTAAAGACAATTGATAACAACTTCATTAAAGACTATAATAAATGAATATAACATTTATGAAACCATAAAATAATGGTTTGTCTTGTTCAAACTCAATTCAGAATATACAATCAGTTACAGAAGTCCAATCTTATAAAGTCTCTCCCACCAAAGGCCATCCTTCTTATCAGGCCAGATTTCAGATGCACTGAGATACTTAAATACTACTCAATTTTCCCCTCAAGAGAGGTCACCCCTCTTATGAGGCCACCTTTTCATTGCAAAAAAGGACTACTGTAGACCTATTCAATATTCTAAATTCAAATTACCATGGATTTGTAGTGTTCAGAATATCAACAAGGGCAGATAACTGATGTTTAAATGTATCACCAACAGTTGGTTTGCCTCTAGTTGTCCTAGAAATAGTTTGTCTACCACCCAAGTCTTCTAATCTTACTCCAAGTAAATCCTGTTAAAATTAATAAAATATTAACTTTTAATTTCAAATGATTTCTATATATTATACAAATTAAACAAAAATCTTGCAGCTCCACACAATTGATTTATTCTTAAAGTAACAGTTAAAAGTGTCTTCTATACTCAAAGGGTCCAGGTGGCTCAATGAGTTAGGTAGTTGGATTACCTAACAACTCATATAAGCCTATCACCAATACAGCGTTGGTTCAAGCCCAGCTTTGTAAATTAATGAAAGCACCAAAGGTGATGTTAAACGATCGAACATGCTTGCATGTAGATTTTTTGCATGCTATGCACAATCACAAAATATCAGTATACTTCTAGAAAAAGATGTCAAACTTTGAAATAGTAAATTGAGAGCAAACTCTAGAGACATCAATATGTTATTCACATATAGGGGGAACTACTAATATAATTATTTAATAGTGCCAAAAATGGAAAGAACAGTTGGTGTAGGAGCTACTACTATAACATGCAACAACCCAGTTTTACATTCTATTACATTATTATTTTATTTCCCATCAACTGTTTACCAGACACTACATCTGTTTTGAAGGGGCAAGCCAATCAATGTGACAGTCAAAGTGAAATATAGTGCATTTGTGGGTTTAATTTTATACCTTGGAAAAGGGAAATATTTTTCTATATGGGGTCTTTTTCGCGGAAGGGGAATGTGACTCTTGAAAAAATTTACAACACTTATTAATAGATCTGACAATGAACTTTTATCCAATGATATACAT
>MJUT01029485.1:839641-860777 GCA_002080005.1 Gigantidas platifrons | reverse complement strand
ACTGAGAAAGAAATCTAATCACAAAAACTTAACAGTTTTACTAACTAGAAAATCTTTGCCTTCTTCAATATAAGAGACAAAGTTTCTCACATGATTGTGCACTTGTGACGACAACCATATTAAAGGTCAGATACAGGTGTAATATTCATGGATCTCACATCATTGATCTGTTTTTGAGATGCAATAATGTGGAAACATTGCAAAAACAAACCACTTTCCAAGAGTTTTTAAAAAGCTGAACTTGTGATTCTTCCAAACTCTAAACTACTGTATCAATACTTTCAATTTTACTTTATTTAGTTTCATATTTCAATGACATAAAATTGAAATACATAAGGATCATTTCAAATATTGTATTTTTTTTCATTAGACCACATAGTTTAGAAGTAAAATATATTTTTCAGTGGCAGTCATTTTCAGGATGGATCCTATTTGATGCCAAGTAATGGAAGAAAAATAATCAGTGATGGTCATTAATGAAAGATGAAACAATTCAACCCTATGGTTCACATAACCTTTTAAAAGAAGCTGACATTGTAGAGCATGACTGGTTATAATAATCCTTAATCACCACAATATTAATTGGAAGTCACGGACATAATTTATTTTTGTCTATGTTTGTACTGTTTTTTTTTTTATTACATCTGGATCTTTACCTTTACTTAATCCACATGGACTTAGGTACACGAGCTTTGTCTTGATTGTTAACCTACCTTTTCAATGAGTTCTACACATTGTGAGTTATCTGTGAATGTGATATGTGCAAATGATATATCCTCTTCTATATACTGAAATAAAAAATATCAAAACATGTAGTCATTGTGTAAAATGTTCAATATTAAATTGATATTTCTGTAAAAACTTTCATTGCCACCATAAGATACTTTGTTCTTTTTATATATGAAATTAAAAGATTGATTGATTGGTGTTTAACCAATCAATCAATCAATCTTTTAATTTCATATATAAAAAGAACAAAGTATCTTATGGTGGCAATGAAAGTTTTAAAATAAAAGATAAAAAGAACAAACAGTAATTATAAAAAAATTCTACAAAGGAATTTTATTGAGTGTGAAAAATAATATCTAATAGTCCAGTCAATCTATGATAAAAATAGCCGAACCGAAAACAAATTGCAACAGAATTTCTAAGTGGTGTTTTAGCAACTTTACTGCATCCCCTTTAACAGAAAAAAAGTCGCCATGGATATATTGAGGATTTAGTATATTTTTTAGCCTTTATAATTTGGTACATTTTTTTACCCTTTATAGGGAGATAACTTCTTCAGTTCTGTCGTACAAATTTGTATATTAAAATAATATTGACATCAATTTTAAAGCATATCTTCAGAAACAAACATGGTTTTATTTTAAATATCATACTTGATCAAAATTACCATATGATGATACACATTGCAACGTGCAGTTACCATGACAACAAAGAGAAATCCCTAAGCTATGGTCATGCGTTTTCACCCTTAAAATGTCATATTTTTTTTTATCATTTCCTCATAATTGGCTTGGACGTTTGATTTTTAAAGTAAATCAAATTATGTATGGGAGGTCCTCTATAAAGATTCCTCTTTTTGTTTGTCTCCGACACTACAAAATTTGTGAACTCAAATGCTAGTACTTAGTGCACAAATAACTATGTGAGCGATTCAGGCTCAGATGAACCTCAAGTTGTCATTGAACTTATTTTTCTGACAGTATCACACGGTCTGTTAAGATAAAAGTTGTATTTATTTTGGTAAAATTCTTCTACTAAAATTCTGTGAAATCAATAAGCAATGGTTCATATTAACTGTAGATATCATATGCTGTACAGCTTTGACCAGTTGTCACTTTCAGTTATACCAATGATCAATTTTTGGTCCTCAGATTAGGTCAATATAAAACAGTTTTGTGTGTTTTGATTGATACTTGGTTGAGAAATAAAAAAATAGATAAGATTTCAGCAACCGTGTTTAATATATTAATATATAATGCAGGGGCATAGGAGCAGGGACGGGGTCAATGGTAGCAATTTAAATTTTTTGGTATAAATTTAGTTTAAGTGGAATATTTGCATGGAATTAAGTCAACTAAGATGTTTTTCGATAGTTTTGATTCCAAAAGGCCCGTTTTGTGTGTTAATTTTTGAAAATTTCACCCTTTTCAGTCATGGTTTGAAGATTTCCCCACACACTTTTAAAGTTGCCACCCACTCCCCGGTCCACTTCTGAAGCTTGTTCCCTCACTTGACTTCCACTTTTAAGCTTGCGCCCTCCCCCTACGCTTTCCGGTCCACTCCTTCGACTCTCTAGTGAACAATGTATTCAATACAAAAATCACAATAAAAAAAATTCTGCTGATGTTCGTATCGGTTATTAAAATAATATATTACAGCCTCTCATTTAAAACGTAAAACAAAATGACTGCTTCCGTAGTCATGGTGGATTTTTTTGTTGGGACAACATAACCCAGACCTTGCAAGGCGAAACAATGGCATGCTGGCATAGTCAAAGTCCGTGAAATTATGACAAACATTATAAGCCCAGGGCGGTTTAACAAACCTATCATAAGGTTGATTGATTGATTATTGTTTGACGTCCATTGTACAGTATTTCAGCTATGATCAGGCTGAAAACAAGTTCAATATATAGGGGACGTCGTGGTCGTGATCACATGGTAGTTGGATTTACAACTATCTGTGTAAGCAGTGCCTATCATCACTAAAGTTGTGAGTTTGAACCCCGCTCAGGCGAGGTACACTCGATACAACATTATGTGATAAAGTTTGTCAGTGACTTGCGACAGGGTCTGTGGTTTTCTCCGGGTACTCCGGTTTCCTTTACCAATAAAACTGACCGCCACGATATAACTGAAACTTGACTAATTTTTTTTTCCAAACAAAACTGAACAGTGACTGACAAAAAATGTATCGCTTTTGGTAATAATAAGTGGTATATATAGCGAGCGTTTAGTTGTTCTGATTGGAAAATATTTTTGATAGACTGTTTATAGTTTAATTTTCATTTATCAGAGAGCTATACAATGTATGTATGCAAAGCAAATTGAGAACAGACTAAACAAAATCATCAAACTTAAAGAAGTATTAAATGTCAAATGCCGATCAGCATTAAAAAATGATATTCAAATGTTTTTTTGTTCTTTTTGTTTTATAATAATTCAATCAGCATTGAAAATGTGTTATCTCTTTCGGTTCACTTTATTCTGTGATTTTCTCTTGATATTTTTTGCGATTGTTGCTATTTTTAGCCAGTCACTGCATGTGTAAGATTTTACAATTTTAAGAAGTCGACTTCATAGGCTGAAACTCGGCTTTGTAGCCAACAGATTTTTGTTGAAAAGATTTTATATTTATTTTTGTAAATTTCGATGCCTATCTCTGTAGCACCTTTTATATTAAATCTCTTCCTAATGTGAATCCATCTTGTCATGTGTACTGTGTATAATATGTGAAATGTATTTGAATGATGTTTTTCTCTGTACCATTGTTCTGTTATGGTTTATGAGAATAAAGATCTTGATTGATTGACAAAATTTATTTATTAGTTACATAAATGATTGCATTAATTTGAATTTGAAGATCTGGTGTAAACAGAAACGAAAGTACATGTAAGAAGGACGACAACTTCTTTCTTCTTTAATCTGTATTGCCTTCCAAATATGGAACACCAAGATCCAGTGAATCTTGTAGATATATCACATTTAAAACGGATATAAATGGAACGAGATCCTTAACTCCACTTGCAATGTCACTTATTAAAACGGATAAAAGTAACACAATAATTCACTTTGTACATATATTTACAGAGACAACTCCCTAATGATGCATGGACAGTTATAAGATTATCTTACTAAAAATCATGCAGGAAACAAATTATTCTTCATTATCCAAAAAAAAACTACCATATGATCTGACCTTCCTAGTCTCCGAATATAACTTTCGTTGTATAGGAACATTAAAGGTTAAACATGACAAGCTTTAATAGAAGAGTTGCTGTATTAGTCTGCACATATCTTATAAACATATCGCAACGTTATTCATGTCCATGACGGGCTGCCATAATATTCAGAAACGTGATGCACTTCTAAAACGATTTTGTAATTGCCTTATCTGAATTTTATTTATATTTATTGAAAATATGTGCTATGTTTGCAAACTTAAAGTTTTAGATTTTAATGTTTATTTTGTGAAATAATCATGTTTAAGAGGCATTTCATAAAAATATGTTGGTCCGGAAAAAATCGTCTGCTTTCCGTCAGGTAAAAATGGGAAAGATCGTATATTTCTGGTGCATTTATTATATAATTTTTCAACTGTAATGTGTTTTTTCCTTTATATTAATATATACTTAACAATTTATGACTAATTTTCAATAACAATGTGTTTAATTCTATTCATTGTCTGCAATACCCAAGACGATTCTGTATTTTATAATATCGTACGGAGCGCAATGGCCGTCAAGTTTTCACGACCAGATCATTAATTTTTCTTGATTAAATTCATGCATTTCCCAATATTATTTTCATGGCGACTTTTTATATCTCTTAAAACATATGTATATAAAGATAATAGGCTACTTTATTTTTCTGTTGCAATTTGTTTGGGGTTTTTCGCATATTGACTGGACTATAAGTAGCTATTTAGGTCATCATATTTTAATTGGTTTGCTGTAACTCAATAAACCCATCAGGTTTTGTTTTGTTTGGTTTATGGTGTTTAATGCCACTTTCAACAATATTTCAGTTATATCGTGGCGGTCAGTTTTATTGGTGGAGGAAACTAGATTACCTGTCGCAAGTCACCTCTCTCAGGCACAAGTAACAGTTGTTGATTTTGGCTATTCCGTTTAGGCCCTTCGGTTTTCTTGTTCCCAAAGACTTTTAAATTATTTAGATTTACAATCTTTAGACTATGAGAGTACCTGAAGATTATTCTAAAGCGTGTTGTGCATACTAAATTAGATATCTATTTTGTATCAGGAATTTCAAGGATCTATTTTAACCATTTACAATTTCATTAGATCTTATGTGCGATATATCAGAAAAAGGGGGGCAAATGAAGATTTAATTTTACTTAGATTGTCAATTGTGTTGCTAGTGGTTATCTATTATTATTGGTAGACAGAGAAAGGACATCCTCAATTATCAGGGCTTATAAAATATATGTCCCTGCAGTTGTATCTACAAACCCCAGACAAATTAGTTGTGGTTTACTTTATTGGGCTACTAAAGAGTGTATTTCATTGGATGCTACTCCTCACAAGAATAACCAATCAAAATGCATACAGGCAGTGTGTACATACTACAGGAATGTACAAAATAAAGGAAGACAATCAAAACATATTTTTTTATTTAAGTGTTTGAAATCTGTTCTATCTTTGTTTTCAAGATCAGTATGCTTTCCATTTTCAAGCAATTTCATTGGTCAATATTTATATCAGGTTCCCTTGTTTATTTATAGATTTCATTCCAGAAGCCCTGTGATTTCCCAATTAATTTTGACAGGAGTTTGTGGACACAAGTACTATAGTGACATTGCAGAAAATTATATAATATCATACAATGATTAAACTTTCACACTTAGAAGTATTAGTTGCGTATTGAATTCTGAATTTTACACTATTGACCAAGGGTGTTGAGGGTTATTAATTTTTTTATGTACATTTTTTTTTTACAATATTTACATCATAAAACCACATCCCTTACAGTATGTGGTTTTGAAAAGATAAGGTGTGCTATAGTCTTAACCACAAAGATCAAAGTCCTTTGTTATCTATTATACATACTACTTCCTGCTCAATAGCAAACACATAATGGTTGAAGAATCTGTGCAGCTTCTCGTTGGTGTAGTTGATACAGAGCTGTTCAAAACTGTTTATCTGTAAAGAGATAATGTTGCACCTGTTTATTGATATATAGTGATATAGCTATGATATCTATGATATAAAACATTTATTTCACACATTTATTGTTTGAGATTACATGTACTTGTATAGCTGATACAAAACTAATTAATATCAATATTGATTGATTGGTGTTAGTATTTCAACTGAACTATATCCTGGCGTGAACAAATGTTATATTAACTTAGACACCTATTAATATCAATAAACATGATAAATGTATCACTTGAAATTTGACTAATAAAAAATATATACATGTATATTTATTTCAATAGTAGCTAATAGTAGCTTGCAACTGATTATCAACCAAAAATCAATTAGAAGAAATAATAAAAGTCACCATAAAAGTAATTATTGATATGAATTTTAATTTGTTTTTAATTGTCACTGGGTTAAAAGGGTCATTGCATGGATGATGAGTCTAAAACAGAATTAGCATCAACTGTAAATTTCCTATATTTATCATGTTTCCATTAGTTTGTAAGATTGATTTCCACTCTTACTAAGTCTAATGTAAACTCAATACAACTTTTTATCTGATAAAAGTTTTGATAGTGACTTGTGAAAAATTGCGGTTTTCTTCTGGTACTCCGGTTTCCTTAACAAATACATGATATATGTACCCATTATATACATAGTGTGTTGGTACAAAACTTTGTATCAGGTCAAGCCTGTTGTGTTCATCAGTATCACTACCGGTCATGATAGCGATGAGTAGTGATGCAGTTAGTTCGCATGACAGGCGAGACCTGATACAAAGTCTTGTACCAACACACTATATATGTAATAAATTACATGTATCTAACATTTCAATAAAGACAAATTTTGAACAAATAAAAGGCCTAAACAAAATTAGCAAATTTATTACAATACTTTAAAATTTGGCAGCCTCTACATTTTGTGTATTATGTCACGTTTGTCATTCAATCATTTCAGTGTCACTATAATATATATAATTGTCTGACTACACTTCTGTTGAAGAAATGTGGAATATATGCTTAAGTTATGTACTGGACAGATTGGAACAGTGTCCTTGGATATAGAATATGACTGAATTCGTAATCAACATAGAAATAATGAACATTGATCAGTCGCTTTGTTTACATTTGATACATTGAGACTTCCTTTAATTTCAATGGATTTTTTTTGGTGGGTGGGTATAAAAGAAAAAACAACAAAGCATAACAAAGAACTATGTACACCTAATACATATACATTTATACTACATTGTAAGTACATTAAAAAATACTGACTCAAACAAACCCCAGTTAACCTTTTAATTGTTCATATTCATAAACAGTGAAAGATTTAATTACTTAAGTAAGATAAATGATTACTGTGGATTGACGTCAGATAATTAACGCAGAAAAAACATGCATGGCTAATAGTATAAAGGATGTGTTAAATTAGAAAATATGTCAGCTTGTTTAGATTACAGAAATCTTTTTATAGCTAACTACAACTGCACTTGTTATGCCTAAAGGCACGTCCTGATTCTATTAAGCTTTATGAAAATATTTATAAAACACTAAAATCCTCCTTACTTAATTTTTATATGATTGTGATGGAATTAGTTTAATATACTATGAAAATATTGAGTTATTATAACACTATACATGATATACAACAGGAACAGCCAAAACCAATAATGATCAGGCAGTGATCAGGGGTCCATCTTCAAACAGTGACCACAAACTATATAAGAGAAATAGCTGTTTAAATAAGGCTATTTTGCAGTTACATTTGTGTATTTGTGATCACTGTGACCTTGAAATAGTGACCTATTATTCAAGGCTATTGCTTTGTAGAGATGGTCACATGGGACAGGTTTTACTGAACAATGTTTTAGAGACCCTTTTCTGTGTCAGTGACCCAATTTTTAAAACTGTTATAAATTATAGATTGAACCCCAAATTCACAATTTAAACTTATTTGATCATGAGATTAGCATGACCTTGAAATATTGACCTCTTAATCAAGGATAGTAATTATTAACATAAATAATGTTTTAAGGGGTATAAAAATTGACCACATAACATTAGATATGTCATTATAGTATAAACTTAGTGTATCTGGACAGTCAAACCTGTATTAAGACATCATCTTTGGGACAAAGAAAAATTTGTCTTTTAAATGAAATTTCTATGACAGGTCAAGATAAAGCTGACCTTGCAATACAGGTGACTGTCTAATAGAGGTGACTGTATGGGCAGGCTTGATTCTACTTAGTGTGGTTTGTTTTTCAAGGTTTAAAATCTCCACATGGTGATCAAGATGATCAGATACCTGCTTCTACAATCTTAGTGCTAACATTATTCCAACCTAATGGTACATACGATAGTTATATTACATACTTCTTCTTGAAGGTTTATCTATAGATAGATGTTAGAAACAGATATACAAAATTTAGATAGATATAGGTATCAAGCTGTTCTGGAATTCTTCAGTTAATTTTAGAAAGAAAATTCAAAGAGATATGCATTGATTGATTAAGTGGTTTACAAAAAAATGGTATTACAAATGTAACACCAAGCTGTATTCATCTGTTAATATATTATATTAGAGTGAGTGAGTGTTAGTTGTCTAACACCAACTCAGCAATTTTTCAGCTATATCATGGAGAGAACAAGTTAATGTTCAATGAGACAATGATGAGGTTCGCTTTGCACTAGACCAACATGCTTAGCTGGATTTTTATAGTGCTAGCTCACTGAAACAACAGTCTGTGGATAGACATGTCGCCCCACTCGGACACATTATCCTGGTTCCGAGCCAACCAGTCTTTGCTCTTTCACCATAATGCTGTGTGCTTAGGGAAGAAACAACAAATACCAATTTTATAGTTTTTTGTTTGATCTGATCGGGGCTCGAACCCAAGATCTACAGCACTGGAGGCAAGCACGCTAATCATTACACCACCTACGTGTATGTGGTAGTTAATATTATATTATAAATTATAAATCATAAAACAACCTGTTGTATATCATAAAGATGTTAAAATCAACAGCTATATAGATATTTTTGATACAAGGTCGTTTCTAATGAAATAATAAAATAGTTTAAGACACCCCATCAATCACTTGTTTCCTATCAAGTCTTATGGTAGAAAAATTTCATTGACCTACAGCTAATTAATATTCTTAACACATATAGATGTGAAATAAAACAATTTTTATGGAGTAGCTGACAAATTTTAAGCAATTTGAAGATTTTTATGTATGGAGGAAACTTCAGTAAAACAATAAAATAGTTATTGTACCAGTAATTTACTGTAAAAATTAACAAATTCATAACAGTGAAGTGGCAAAAATATTAACCTCTCAGGGCTTTCCATATTTTTCAAGTCTTTCATTAATATCTTATACAACACTCTTTAAAGGGATATTAAAGCTCATTTTGGTAATTTTTTGTATCTCATGAAAACTTGCAATTGGTTCAATAAATTATATTCATGGAACATATGGAACCCGGTTTTTATCAATGAAACTTTGTAAAAGTGACATAATTTGTTGATAATTCTGTCATATCTTGCAGTCCTTGCCTTGAATTGAATTTTTGATTCCTGGACAAAAATTCATTTCGACACTTTTAAGTGATATTTTAACGATATTAGGGATTATATGGGCGTGCAAAGTATTTTTGGATTGTTTTTACAATTAAATTGAAAAGAAACAACATTTGTCACGAGTTGAAAAAGTTTATGCTAAAATGAGCTTTAATATCCCTTTAATATCATTAGATACCAAAGACCATTTTAGGTAGATAAAAGTACCTGGTATCATCCCTGATTGAAAGGCCTGACCCCTATTAACCCAAATATTGATCATAAAATGATGTCACATATGTATATTTTTGGAATGTTTGTTATGTAAAGATATTACACCTGACAACTTTATGACCTAATTAATGACCTAAGATTGATGGCTTTACAACAAGTAATCAGTTACAATAATCATGGTACTAACACACCATGTGCTACTCATATTGTACTTAAATATTTATCAGATGTAAGAATGTCAACCTCTTACTTATCCTAACTTTTATTGCCAACACAAAGAAATGTACCAAGAAAACCTCTATATTTATTTTTCCTCCAGTTCAATTTGTTCTATTCTGTAGTTACTGTTACCCTATATGTTAAATTATTCCAAATACAGGTACACATTATTAGTTCAAAAAGAATTTTTTTTAATAAAAAAAAACAACAACTGAATTATACAATGTAGGTAAACATCCATTAGGACCTCCCAATAAGAAAATGGTTGGTGATTTTATTGTTAAATAGGGTTAAAACATAACTTTACATTGTATAGCATTATACATATTAGAAAGTTTCTATTTGTAGCTTGTGTAATGTAAATTAGGGGACTGGACGAAGTTGTTGGAATTAAATCATTCTTCTAGTTAAATGGATGATTTTTTAATTAATCACTTGCATGAATTTATCGATAAAATTTTGACATATATACAATGCATACAGCTTTTACAAAGCACTGATGACTTTTTAATATAAAAATTGAAATATAAAACTCAGTACATTGTATTTAAATTTCACTAAAATATGAGGGCAGCTACATGCTGTACAATCTCTTCATTGTCCATGTAAATATTTACTGGTACATTTCTTTGGTATTATGTGTTGATTTCAACCTGCATGCAAACTACATATTAAAAAAAAACATGGCAAAAGGTCTAGAATTAACTTCCTTCGAATCCAGTGGCTTTAAATTTAATGTTTATCTCAAAATTTTCCAAACCAACTTTAAATGTAATGCTTCGGCCAAAAAAAAAAATATATATGTGTGTTTCTAATTCGGTTGTTTCGAATCATTTCCATTCCGTCAAAATTTTGTTATTTTCGTCTGCCAGATCACGTGATTTCGATGGAACTGCTGGCCCTGAGCTTCCGGTGTCAATGTACACAACAAAAACTCCAATCGATATGTGCCGTTTTAACGTTCGATTCTCAAGTTAAAAATATCTTAACATTTTCTGTAAAAGACAGATATCAATTAAATTATTTTATTTGTATCAAAGACTTCAACGCAGAGACAAATAATTCTTTAAAATTAAATTTGTTTTCTTTCTTTATTTGCGGCTGTCAGCATCATGAAAGGAAAACGATCTGCCTTTATGTATATATTTCTTATATAAGACAGATAGTGGGGTACCGAACACCAGTATTTATTCAGCGGTTTCCTTGGCGTCTCCATATTACAATTACTTGTAATCTACCGCATCTACAACTATGATATGCTGACGTTGGCACAGTAATAGCGTAAACACCGGAAGTCGCCTGCCAATTTGTTCAGACATCAAGACACGAAAAAGACGGAACGTGGTCGGAATTGACATGATTCGAAACAACCGAATTGAATGGTCTTCAAAATTAGAATCGGTAGACTGTAGGATTTTTTTTGTTTTTTTGAAACCTCGATCAAATGTACAAGGAAATGAAGAAAATTCAAACAGGAAACTGGTCTTTAATAAATCCGTTTCAATTAAAAGCTTATCAGAAAGCGTCAATATTGCAACAGTCAAGCGTCTATTGTTGAAGTCGGAAACAAACATGGAAACGGAGACGAATTTCCGGATTTTGCCGATCTATTATTTTTTTTGGCATAAAAAATGTTAGGGTCGGCGGTAGAATTTTAGGGTCGGTCGGTCGATCGGAAACACAAATATTTTTTCATTGGCCTACCTGAAAAATTTTCAAAACCAACTTAAAATTTAATATTGACCTCAAAATTTTCAAAACCAACTTAAATTTAATGTTTACCTCAAAATTTTCAAAACCAAATATATCTAACACTCCTAGAAATCTGGACTGGTGTTGTCCTGGGTTTGTACACTTGTTGATAGCATCTACAAGCCAGGCAAATGTTCTGGAATACAAAGCTTTAGCCATGGCATGACGATTTTCACTGGCCTACAAGATACAATATGCAGAAATTAATGATATACATTTTTTTTTATACATACATGTATATATATACAGAAAGTAATGAAAAAAAACTAGAGGCCTACCTGAGTCTGTATCACTCACCCAGTTATAAATGACTGATTCATTTTTATATGGACATTGTGTGGTCAACAAGGTACATTTTGTATGTGCATTTAGAGAAGATATTTTTTAACAATTCTTGGTTACATGTAGGTCCTTTAAAACTTCTCCTACAGTGTTTGCTATTCTCTAATTTCTGATCAACATGAGAAAATCATTAAAATGTGTTCAGTACCATCTTGGAGTTTATGTACATTTTCTAAAAGATCATTATACAAGGAACAATCCAAGCATGTCTTTGTCATTTCAGAGAAATAGATTTTAAAGAGTCCTACAATGCATTTTAATATTTGTTCTAGAGATGGTGGCCATCTTGCTGTGCTGATCCATATAAAAATATAAACTTTGTAAGGGACCATCCACTGGCCATTCATGTACAGTTTGTGAATGGGTTCAATCATGTGGGGGCACTGTGACCCTTACCATGTGATAGTTAGATTTACAAGCATCTTCCTATGCAATCAATAAAATATAAACTTTGTAAGGGACCATCCACTGGCCATTCATGTACAGTTTGCAAATGGGTTCAATCATGTGGGGGCACTGTGACCCTTACCATGTGGTAGTTAGATTTACAAGCATCTTCCTATGCAATCACTGCCTATTGGCATTAAAGTTGTGAGACTGATTCCCTTCATGACAAGGTGTACTTTACAGACAAAGTGTCAATGATTTCATGATGATCATGGTTTTCTATTAAAACTGATCTTAATAAATAAATAATTTTTAACCGTGGAGTTAAATGTTAACACCCATGACCCTTAGATATAATTTTGACAATTACAAATGTACTCAGATATTTGTATCTTTTGGTTAAATAAATTGTGAACCTGCAGTGTAAATTAAACATAAAAATAGTCCAAAAGTTATAGTAACTTTGTATCCTGTCTAGATAAATGTATGTTAGAATGATATCAATCCCTAAACATCAAAGTGAATACAATTTAAAAATAACATCATGTCATAAAACTTTTGTAATCTTCATCAGTTATCTTTTTTAATAAAACTTGATATTCTACATGTTCTAACTATAAAAAAACAATTGTATTTGAAAATATACCAGATTGAACCTACTTTCTGGGTTAGGGTTTATATGTTGTTTAACATGTTTAAAGCCACTTTCAACAATATTTCAATTATATCATAGCAGTCAGTTTTATTGGTGGAGGGAAACAGGAGTACCCAGAGAAAACCACTGACTTGCTGACAAACTTTATCACACAATGTTGTATCGAGTACATCTCACCCGAGCCGGATTCAAACTCACAACATTAGTGATGATAGGCACTGATTGCATAGGCACTTGTAAATCCAACTACCATACAATCATGACCACGACAGCCATACCATTGATTTGGGTTTGAATTTCACTGAGGGAAGAACAAAAATAAAAATAAAAATATATCAGCTAAAATTCTAACTCTAACACTGTTGAGTTAAATGTTCATATAAAAAATATACAATGCAGCTCGATATTCTTTCAGGATCTAAGTGGGATAGATGTATAGTATAGTTGTCACTTGCTTGTGACAATTATATCTATTATGAATGACCAGAAAGTGAATTTAAAGTCCAATAAGTATACACTTATAAAATAATAACTTAAGTCAGAGAATGTTTGTTGTTTAATGCCAAATAAGCATTTTGTTCAGCTATATCATTGCAAGAACAAGTTACATTTTGTTCAGCTATATCATTGTAAGAACAAGTTACATTTTGTTCAGCTATATCATTGCGAGAACAAGTTACATTATGTTCAGCTATATCATTGCAAGAACAAGTTACATTTTGTTCAGCTATATCATTGCAAGAACAAGTTACATTTTGTTCAGCTATATCATTGCAAGAACAAGTTACATTTTATTCAGCTATATCATTGCAAGAACAAGTTACATTTTATTCAGCTATATCATTGCAAGAACAAGTTACATTTTGTTCAGCTATATCATTGCAAGAACAAGTTACATTTTGTTCAGCTATATCATTGCAAGAACAAGTTACATTTTGTTCAGCTATATCATTGCAAGAACAAGTTACATTTTGTTCAGCTATATCATTGCAAGAACAAGTTACATTTTGTTCCGCTATATCATTGCAAGAACAAGTTACATTTTGTTCAGCTATATCATTGTAAGAACAAGTTACATTTTGTTCAGCTATATCATTGCAAGAACAAGTTACATTTTGTTCAGCTATATCATTGCAAGAACAAGTTACATTTTGTTCCGCTATATCATTGCAAGAACAAGTTACATTTTGTTCAGCTATATCATTGCAAGAACAAGTTACATTTTGTTCAGCTATATCATTGCAAGAACAAGTTACATTTTGTTCAGCTATATCATGGCAAGAACAAGTTACATTTTGTTCAGCTATATCATTGTAAGAACAAGTTACATTTTGTTCAGCTATATCATTGTAAGAACAAGTTACATTTCAATGAGATGATAATGGTCACTTTGTACTAGACCAACAGTTGGATTTTCATATTGCTAGCTCACTGAAACAATAGTCCGTGGGTAGACATGTCGCTCCACTCGAACACATTATCCTTTTTCCAACCAGTCTTTGCTCTTACTCCTTAATATGCATGCTTAGCAGAGCAGCAGCAAATATCAATTTTATAGTCTTTGGTAAAAAAACAAAAAACATTAAATAAACAATTGTAGATATATATAAATATATATTATCATGTGTTATTATTATTAAGGACATACCTCTTGAAATTTATAGGGAATACTAGTAACTGTTCCGCGTACTTGGATTTGTCGAAAAAGTAGAGACGCTGTCAACTGTTCAGAATCAAACCCTAACAGCATACATATAATTTCTAAAATTTCTTTATCATTAGAAGTTAGATCACTTTTTTCTCCTTCTACATCCTCAAACGTTAAATTTCCTAAATGCAATACTGCTGAAATCACAGAATATATACCATCTACCATTTGAGCAGGAATATTCAACACATTCATGGCTAGTCGTAATCTATCAAACATTACGCCATCATTTACACCGTTCAAAGTCGTACATCCACTCTGATTCAAATAAAAATAAGATTTTATTGGTTGAACAAAAAACTGTTCCCTGAATTCTGCACTAGCATCAGCACCAGCAATAAACTGGTAAAAAACATGGTAATTCCGTTCATTAACGGATTGGAATGTAATCCTGGATTGTTCCAGTAAATAGTCCTGCACAATACATCCTTTAATTTGAGATAAATCATCAAAACACACTTGCATAAATTTTCCAAAACGACTTGAATTGTCATTACGTACTGTTTTGGCATTTCCTGCAAAAAAAAAGAAGAAAAAAATATTTCTATTACCTTTCAATAATATACTGATTAAAAATTCACTAGTAAGAATCTTGGAAAAGTACAAATATCAGATGATAATATTTTCCAATGAATTGTGACTTTGAGGTGCTTTAAGGACGAGGCAGGGATAAAACAATTTCCAATGACAACACAATTCTGGTTAAATGTACAATAATGAATAGGAAACAATTACATTTGTATTTATATAACTTTAGTTAAGACTTGTGACTTAAATAATCATATGTTAAGCCACATAATTATCATGTAAAATTTCTGTCAGTTCCAAAGACCACCAAGATTGTTCATTTCATATACAGTAGTTCCTCTCTTATATGGCCACTCTCACAAAAGGCCACCCCTCTTTTAAGGCCACTCCCACCCCTCTTGTAATTATCAGGCCAGATTTCAGATGTACTGAGATAGTGAAATACTAGACATTGTTCCCTTCAAGATAGACCACCCCTATTTTTCAATGCAGAAGAGTTGGTCTTATAAGAGGGGCAATACTGTATACACAATTGATCCACTATAATGATTAAAACAGAAACATACATATGTACATGTATTCATATAACAGGTAGACAAAAAACAAAAATATACTGGTAAAATATCCTAACAAATTCTGTGGACAAGCTAAAAATAATTTTATGAAGCATGCATGTAATGTTTTAAATAAAGTTATATGGATTTATGCATATGGCTAAGGTATTCAGTAAGGTGCCACCATGACAGGTACTTCCAAAAAATTAATTTATTCATGTTTTTAATGTTTTATTATATATTTAGAGGTAATGTAATGATTTCTAATTTAATGAACAGATAAAAGAAATAATTTCATTGAAAATCATTTATTATTAAATAAAATAAAGAAATAAAAGTTCTGTATTTGTCGTTTTTTTACTTGTTGTTTTGTGACATGCCAGGGTGCTATTTTCACAAATTAGTATTTCAGTCAAATAATTTTCACCAGTTGCAAAATAGGTAGGTAAGTGTAAAATTATAATGTTATTAAAGGTTTTTATGTAAAAATTTACCGAAATTGTATATAAAAAAAAGAATAAAAAAGCTTTTTGAAAGTTTGACATGTCGGACGTAACTTTGTCTGTCCTGTAGCTTGGCGAAAAACAAATGGATATTCAAGCAACAACATAAACATTACATCGTAGGTAACTGGATTGCAATATAATTTTAACATTTCATTTTCATTATTTTAAAAAGTGTTGTTCAAGTTATGAATTTATCCATTCAGAAATTATTCTGTGTATGTCTGTCCACCTGTTACGTCCGAAAATCATAATTTTCATTTCGATTATAATAAAATATTTTACATCCGTTGTGTTACAACATTAAATTTTACGACATCGGTTATGCGTCTGCGCATATTGCCGTAAGCGGATTGTCTCTCCTTGAAACAGTAAAGATGGCTGACGGGCTTAATGTGGTGTCTGTCCACCGGAGAGCAGTAAGTTACGTCCAACACCATGTTACGTCCGACTGTAGAAAAAAAAATGAAAATTTCTTCAATATACCATCGACCTAATCCTAAGTGTGCTTCTGTGGAACACTCAGACCCTGGGAATAGCATTACTTTCTACATTCCCAACTTATATGTCCCATAATACAATAATCCCATGACATCTCTTTGAATTGGACATTATTGTCAACAGTCGGACGTAACATAGGACAAATAATTAATGCTCCAAGTTGTTATTCGCCCAAACTAATGTAGAGAGAGCTCTCTCAGTGTATCCATTTTACAGGAATCATATTTTTGTCCATTAGTACGTCGAACATGTCCATTTTATGTCCATCAGTTCGTCCAACAATTATATTTTGTGCCCTTTAGTTCGTCCAACATATAGTCCAGAATTCGTCCGACAGTTAACATACATTTTATGTATTTGTCTTCCTGTTCGTCCAACAGATTTTGCTGATTTTATTATTTTTATTTGCTTGATTATATGGCAATTTCAGACCTTCTATTACACTAACAAATGTAGTTACTGGTGTGAATAATCATATCCAGTTTCTCTGTTAGCTGTGGAATCTGAAACAACATGAAAATCTCAAGTTGAATTTGTCTCTGTTTGTCCGATATTTTTCAAGTATTTTCTACTTTTTGCATTCTTTTGTATCATTATGATATAAATCAGCCAATTTTCTGAAAAATCTTTACAACAGAAAAAGATAAATCCATATTTTCTTTTGTAGAAGTCTATATAAAATGGAAAACATACAAATTTCTATGTCCTGTTACGTCCGACATAACCTGTGACACCTGCTACATTTCTAGCAAAAAATAATATTCTTGATATTTAACTATCTTTTAATGCTTAAAAATACAAACTAGAATGATGTAGCTAACAGAAAATCCCATCAATATAACACTATGACATACTTTTTCTTCCACCTCAAATGTCACACACTGGTGGCACCTTACTGAATACTTACATTTATGTAAGAAGTTGAATTTTACTATTCAAATATAAGTTTTATGAATACATTGTATAACATCATACTTTTGAAATTACTTTTTAATTGTGAAATATAGGTCATAGAAACATTCTCACTGTTAAAAAAATCATTGATGTCATTGTTTTAAATCTTATTACATAACCTTTAAGAAGGTGAGATGCAGAAATGGAAAGTAGATACTATAACACAATAGAACCAGTATCTATGTAATTTCCTACATTTAGTTTTTGTTAATTAGATTTACATGATATGTGCTTTTTTTAGAACAAATTATTAAACGGAAATAATTATTTCCTGTGACTGGACAGGAAGAAATAGTCATGATTCTATTGCATCAATTCTATGGAACAGGAAAAAAGGATCATATGATTCCCAGAATTGCATTGTTTTATTGCAATTCTGCTGAGAAAGGCGAAATATCTGAAAATAATTTAAATTGATTGAATATTTCAATCTGATTGGCTAATCATAATCAGCCTGGGGAAATTTCAGCTATACTTTCTTTAGTATTGTGATGTCACAAACATGTTCATCCGCCAACGACAAATTCAAATAGTCACATGAAATAATCGTAACTAAAATCGAGGAATCATTAAATTTTGTTGTAAAAATTAAATTATAAGGAATATTTGAAATTGTTGAACAGGTTATACTTGCATAACCTGGTTTTGGGTCAGTTTACGCTTTTCATAAACCGCTTTGCTGTTTATTAAGCATAAACTGACCCAAACCAGGTTATATCGAATAACCTGTTCAACAATTTCAAATATTCCTTCACTAAATGGCTAAGTTTATATATAGAATACCTATGTATGATCTGTGACTGTTACTAGTAATTCTTTTGAAAACTGAGTACAGATATTAAATTTTACATCTTTAAATTCTAGTGTATGTTCCATAATATACAACAAGTTTTTTTTTATACTGGTACACAGTAAAAAAAAATTTATCAATGTAATAATGTTTTCAAAATTTTGTTGGGTTAGGAATATACAAAATGTAGGTTTTAAAGGTTACTTTTAGTAATATCTGTAGCTAGTTTTAATGGTGGAGAAAACTGGAGTACAAGAAGAAAACCACTTGCTTGCTGCTCACTGACAAACTTGCTGCCACTAGCAGAAATCAAAATCACAGCATCATTGATGATGGACATTGGCTGCATAGGTAGGTGTAAATCAAACTACCATGTATGTGAACACGACCAAATGACCTCCTGCAATAATTGTGCAGTGAGAAACTGGGATTAAAAGGGGGTTAATTTATGGCTAGGGTTAGGGTATGGTGTCTAATGCCACTGTCAACAATATTTCAGCTATATCGTGGCAGTCAGTTTTATAGGTGGAGGAAACTGGAGTGCCCTGAGAAAACCACAGACCTTCTGCAAATCACTGACAAACTTTATTACATAATGTTGCATCATGTACACCTTGCCATGAGTGGGATGTGAACTCATAACATTAGTGGTGATAGGCACTCATTACATAGGCAGGTGTAAACCCAACTACCATATTATCACGGCCTTGAATAAAAGTAGATTAATTATCAATATAAAACAATATAATCTACACTCACAAACAAAACAATCAGTTATCTTTGTAAAAATGTAATATGTCTTTATTTGTTAAAAGAGAAAATCTTTATTAAGTGAGAAAGCTTAAGTTAATAATAGAATAGAAAGATTGTGCCCAATGGAATATAACAATTCTTTTTTGCTGGACCATGAAACTAGAGTGGGCTGAGCCTGTGTCGCTCATCTTTCATTCTGCTTTAGGAAACTTAATACAGAACCTCCCATATGTGCTTCCCACCAAGTTTTGGTCATTTGGCTAAGCAGTTACAGAGAAGAAGATACAATCAAACCTGTATTAAGAGGTCACCTTTGGTTCAAAGAAAAAGTGGCCTGATAAGACAGGTGACCTCTTAAAAGAGGTTCATTTCATATGAAGCTTTCTATGACAGGACAAGAAAAAGGTGACCACATGGACAGGTTTGACTGTATATAGAAGTCGACCAATCAGAAACAAGAATGGCCTGTGGTGGCCATGTTTATTAACGGATCTGAACTAAATGAGTAATCTTTATAGATGACCTTCCAAAGATGCTTCCTACCAAGTTTCGATTCATTTGGCAAAGTGGTTTCAGAGAAGAAGGATTTTTAGAAATCAACCAATCAGAAACAAGAACTGCCTTTGGTGGCCATGTTTGTTAACGGATCGGAACTAAACGAGAAGTCTTTATAAATGACCTTCCAAGGATGCTTCCTACCAAGTTTCAATCCATTTGGCCAAGCGGTTACAGAGGAGAAGATTGTTTTTAGAAATCGACCAAGCAGTTACAGAGGAGAAGATTTTTTTTTTAAATCGACCAATCAAAAACAAGAATTGTCTGTGGTGGCCATGTTTGATAACGGATCGAGACGAAATAAGCAATATTTAGAGAGGACCTGCCATAGATGCTTCCTACTAAGTTTCGGTTCATTTGGCCAAGTAGTTTCAGAGGAGAAGATTTTTTTAAATCGACCAATCAGAAACAAGAATTGCCTATGGTGGCCATGTTTGTTAACGGATCGGAACTAAATGAGCAATCTTTATAGAGGACCTTCCAAGGATGCTTCCTACCAAGTTTCGATTCATTTGGCAAAGCGACTTCAGAGGAGAAGATTTTTTAGAAATCAAGCAATCAGAAACAAGAATTGTCTGTGGCGGCCATGTTTGTTAACGGATTGGAAATAAATGAGCAGTCTTTACAGAGGACCTTCAAAGGATGCTTCCTACCACGTTTCGATTCATTTGGCCAAGTGTTTTCAGAGGAGAAGATTTTTTTAGAAATCAACCAATCAGAAACAAGAATAGCCTGTGGTGGCCATGTTTGTTAACGGATCGGGACGAAATGAGCAATCATGACAGAGGACATGATATAGATGCTTCCTACCAAGTTCCGCTTCATTTGGCGATGCGGTTACAGAGGAGAATATTTTTAAAAATCGGCCAATCAGAAACAAGAATTGCCTATGGTGGCCATGTTTTTTAATGGATCGGGACAGACAAAACTAGAGGCTCACATGAGCCTGTATCGCTCACCTGACATAACTAAGTCCTCTTAAGAATGTCTGCATGCCGAATACATCTAAGTTACTATTCAAATCCCATAGGGTTCTATGTTAAAACTATGTCTGCTCATGGCAGCCATCTTGGATGGAGGTAGTAGTCACCGGACACTATTTTAAAAGTATACTACCCAAGGACCATACCATATTTGCTTTAAATTGGCTGACTGGTTTCAGAGGGAAGACTTTTAAACAATTTTCCCATAGGGTCCTATGTTAAAACTATGTCCGCTAACTGCGGCAATCTTGGATGGAGGT
>MJUT01029485.1:725174-825726 GCA_002080005.1 Gigantidas platifrons | reverse complement strand
AGGCTACATACAGTCACAGTACATGTATGTTTTATCTCAGTCAATGTTGTTGTAGCTGGACACAGTCAACATACAGTCACAGTACATTTATGTTTTATCTCAGTCAATGGTGTTGTAGCTGGACACAGTCTACATACAGTCACAGTACATGTATGTTTTATCTCAGTCAATGTTATTGTAGCTGGACACAGGCTACATACAGTCACAGTACATGTATGTTTTATCTCAGTCAATGTTGTTGTAGCGGGACACAGGCTACATACAGTCACAGTACATGTATGTTTTATCTCAGTCAATGTTGTTGTAGCTGGACACAGTCTACATACAGTCACAGTATGTTATGTATGTTTTATCTCAAAGTCATAGGTGAAACGAAAGAAAAATATTTTATAGTTTGTTGTACATTTTAAATTTATTTATCGCTGCAGTATACATTTTGAGTAAAAGAAATCACAGGATAGCATGAGAAGTCTTTAAAATTACATAACTAAAGATATAAATGATAAAATATAATAATTACAATAGCAAATGTTAATATATTATTTATAAGATAAAAGGTCCCACAAGGAGTTATTACGAAGGACAAATTACTCCACATCTATTGATCAGCTATATATATCCATCTGTCCAACTATTTCATGCATATTATCCGGTAATTTTATTATGATGGATGAAATTTGTGTTGCATTAGTGTTCCATACAAAATTGTGATGCACGAGCTCGATTAGCGATGTGTAGGATAGAATAAAATATTCAAACAATTCTGATCAATATGCAATGCCTTTGAAAACTTCAGACTGCTACATTGTCACTTCCATATATTTACTCTGATGTTAGTATTCAATAGTTCTAGAATTTCTCTCAAGTACTTTTTTTTTATTTAATGCAACATTTCATCCAAATGTAAATATTGATCTTCATGCTCAGCATCTGTCAGTGAGCAAACAAACTGTCAATTATAATTGAATGGATAAAATTGTCCATCTAATTGTCCTAACAAGAATTTAATTTTCACAGCTAATTAATCAAAAGGGTTATTAAATGATGTTAAATTAAACCACACTGATCCATAACTATTTGCAACAAAATGTTATAATACTAGTTAGGAAAACACTCTAATGAACCTCAATTAGCATGATTAGTGAGCATTTCTAAAGTTATTAGGTCAATCAACGCTAAAAAATTAACAAATCAATAACTAATCTAATTAAAATTAGATCTCCCTGCGCTTGCTCATGTTTTTGCCTGACCGCTGCATAGAGCAAGTGCAGAGATCTAAGCTTAATTAGCTTGAACCGTTACAAAATGAACTGGGAAATTAATTTTATTTTAAATTGTTTGTCCTTTAATTTTGCAGTGGAAATGTGAATGCAATTGTTAATCATATTTTTGGAATTACATATAGATAAACTAGAAAAGAAAGGTTGCAATCATGTACTAATTGGTTCACAACAACTTATAATATAAATACTATAAATATTTACTTTTCCTGCTCCACTTTCACCACTTATGATACAGGACTGGTTGACTCCGGAATTCTTTAAACTTTGAAATGCTTCTTCACTTATGGCAAATACATGTGGTTCAACCTGGCTTAGTTTCTTTCCACTATATTGTTCTATATCTTTCTACAAATAAAATAAATATATAAATAACTCAAGTGAAACAATTTCTACAATAGACATATATATATCTTCTTCAAATGGGTATAAAGTAAGGATCATTATTACCAATGCACTGAAGCCCAGAAGGCTTGTAAAATCAAAGTACAAAATGTACCATAAGTTGTTCTTAATAGTACACATTTAGTACGACACAGTAGACTCCCTCCCACCAAAAACAGTTCTCTTACCTGGCCATATTTCAGATGCACTGAGATAGTAAAAGTTAGGCCTTCTCTCTTATAAGACACATTTTTATTGCAGAAAGGGTGGACTTGAGGGAAACTACTGTATTCATCTTATTTGTTTAATGGTAAAAATTGAGTCTAATACAGCATACGTCAATTTTAATGGCAATCTGTTGGATGGAGTTGGACAATCAAGAAATAAAAATTGTTTGCATTTTTTAAAAATATTTAACCAACATAAATGAATTTAATTGGTCTTTTCTACAAAAATTGCTCATCATTAATAAATAGTGGAAATAATAAATAGTATTAGTCCCAAATAATTGTGTAAAAATTAATTAGGGACCACCAAAATTATATTCAAATGTACTATTAATAACAGACAAAAGAATTAACTAGGGAAAACTAAGCTTATTTCTACAAAAGAACTACATGAGGTACAAACTCAATCTCAACCTATTCCTATTAAATGTACCACAGTCTGAGCTGACCATCTGTTGTATTTCATAACACATTTTGTATACACATGCATATCACTTCCTAAATAGAAAATACTTTACATTAGTGGCAAATAATTGGATGTGCCTCACACAAAGTCAGACACTTCTCATCAAGAGGTTCCAATATTAATATTGCTCTCTTTATTTTTGCCTTGACTTTATCTGACTTAGTAACAAGATTGTAATTGATGAACAGTGAAAATTACATTATACTGAAATAATGGGGATTGCATTTTAAGAAAAATAATATCAATACCATTAAGAATTATTTCAACAGTTATAAAAATATAAAATGCAATACATGTACTATAGTGTAGTTCATTGTTTTGTCTGTATCTATCTGTGTTTACTAATGTTATAATAATAAATCAATTTAGAGGTATGGATGTTGTTTCTGTTTCAGTGTTATTTCGATTGGATTTTGGAACTGTTGCGAAAGTGTGGTATTTTTTGCTTTTTGTTTTATTTCAAATCAAATCACCTCTAAACATACTAGTACTAAATGTACATTTGTACATTAAAATACAGGTGATTGCTAATACTACTCAACTGACCAAGAATATAAAAGTAGTCCTCAGGATGAGCACCAGTCCTCTGGCCAAAGACCAGTAAAACTTTGTTTGAAACAATACATTTTTCATGCAGAACTACATTTTGATTCAGACCAGGAAAGTCAAATTTTCATTTCGAGGACTGCTTAAGTGGTGACTGGTGCACATACAATATTGATCAGCCATCCTGGAGTGGGTACATAGATAGTCAAATGATTTTTTCTTAAAATGCTTATTTAATACATAAAAAACTTGCAAAAAATGGTAAAAATAATAAATTCTTTGGAATATCTAATAAAATATTGTGGGTATGGGCAGTTTTCCATGGTTGGCCATGTTCTGCAAACCGAAAATATGTTATATATGGATGACTTCAAAGCTGTTAATTAGAAACAAAATTATTTTCACTTGACAAATCAGAAGTCTTCCACTAATTTCACTGATAGCAAGTTCAATTACTTCTGGCAAAATTCACTGTCAACATTATATAAAAATATGATAAAAGTAAACTTAAAGGAAAAGACCAGTCAGTTGAAAAGTTGTTTTAATTCAATTAATTATAACTTGTTATTCGTAAATAGCTTATTATTTTAAAAAAAACACCTTTATTAACATTAATATACCCAATTAAAAATATGAATATTTGGAATTTCCTGTCGTAGTGTAAGCGGCCATGACACCTCTTCATGTGACGTCACTCAGTCGTATCATGTTAGTTGAATAAATAACATGTATCTGACTCTTTCCAACATTGTGCCCGTTTGGTTATGTTTTAATATCAGATCAACTGCAATACAATGTTTATAAATGTATATCGTTCTAATTTTGTTCTTAATATTCCCATCCCATGTTACATTTTCATAAAACAAAGGAGTTTATTTGTATCGGGGGAGGGGGGTTCTACGTATAATTTCATGTTTTACGTGATTGGCCGTAGGTTAAATAACTGTCATTTTTAACTCGTTTTGTGCTTACACATGTTTTTTTCTTTTTTGTCCCCAATGCTGTCATACTGTCCCGTGTTTTTCGAGGTCACTGATCGATGATCATTGTGTTGACAGGTAGTCCTGTCCGGATCGGTAATTACACACAAAAAATCTTCTCACTCTTTCCCTTCGTTACTTAGTGCAATAAAATGCTTAACATAAGTCATAATGATTTTGTAAATATCAAAAGATAAATATATACCACGTTATTTTACGATTTACATAATTTTTAATGAAAAAATTGCAACTGATCAATGCTGATATAATATACGATACTGATTGCGTGACGTAACGGGAAGGTATAATCCGAGAATGGATACACCCCTTTTCAGGTTTTTGTCTCCTCCACATTGGAGAGTTTTGAAAAATGGCGATCCCCATTATTTGGTGCAACAGGCAACTTCAATAACCAAATTCTACCTTATGGTATACTCTCTTTAACATTCATTAACACAAATGTCTTTTTTTTACTGTCATTTAAATTTTCACTCTAACTTGTCAAGACCATGTCCTTCAAGCAAGACTTCAAGAATCATCATGCTTTTTCTGTACAACTTATTATATTATCAAAGAAATCATGATAATCAACTAAATTGCCCCATTAAATTTTTTTTCTCCTTGTAATCAATCTGTCAAGTTTAATCTGATCATTGATTTTTGACTCAACATGTATCAGATCCTGTCATATTTCATGTTAATCATTTGATCCAATGTTTTGATGACTCTTATCCTTAACCATAAAATGTTCTGAAATCAGATCATTCCTTGTCAGTTTCAGTTGTCCTTTTCAGATTATAATGACATGAAAAAATATAACATTTTATATTAAAACGCATCAAGATGGCTTTAATGAACAGTTTCATTTATTCTGTATGTTAATTTACATTGAAGACTCAAGAGAAACATTTCTCTCAAATATCTCTTTTAGCAATACAACTAAATTTTACAGTACTTTTCTTTGTTTTAGATGACTTATTAAGACTGGTTGGGCTTTATTTTAGACAGCAATTATTATATTATGTAACTATTTTCCATAACAGAACAATTTTTGCAAAAAGAAATTGGGGATTATTACACAGCTCAGAAGACTGTTAAAATTGACTAAGGTCTGGATGTAATGTACAAAATCTTGTTTTTCAGAATTGTCACAGCCAAAAATTGCAGATCACCAATGCAGCTGAAATTCCAGGACAAGTAGCACCAACCACCTGAAGATTGACATATGAAAGTAGACTAAGTCATGTTTCCTTATTAATTTCTTATTGGAAAGCAGCTTCCATTGAATAGTACTAGTATCTGTCTACACATGCCAGTTTATAGGCAATTCAGAAAACATGAAAATTTATCACAACAAAATAACATGTAACAACATATTGATTCCTGTTCTTTATTTGGCTTTTTTTTTGTGTGTGTAAATAATTAACAAATAAAATATGATGCAAAGCAGTGCAAGTTGGTCACAGTCTCTATCTTGTATATATACTCAATAAAAAAAATGTTTCCACTTTCCATACTACTCTTCAGCAATGATAAACTCTTAGTTTTTAGTGAAATACAGACATAATTTCGGTCATTTTGTTTGAAAGAAAAAACCTTATATGAAGTAAAAACTTTCTATATTAGTCTTTGGACAAGTGTAAATATACTTAGTAGTAGTTGTCAAACAATTGAAAAAAACAGTTTAAACATGAAAAACATATTATAATAATGACACTATAGAGTTGTCTATATCTAGTACTACATTTGTAGTCCTAATAAAGTGACAATGACCTCCAAGAACATGCCATAAAACATAGACTATCATAAATCATAAGTTAACATGTAGGTAAACATACATTGTATAGCTTTTGTTTTATTTGTTTGTTTTTTAAAGAACCTCTTCAAAATTTCATCTGTGAATTTTGATAATTTTCTGCTGAAGTCTATGATTGGAGAGATGAACTAAATCAATGAGACTAGAATTTGAATTTTGGTGTTTAATGCCACTTTCAGCAATATTTCAGCTATATCATGGTGACCAGTTTTAGTGGTGGAGGAAGCCCGAGTACCCGGAGAGAACCACCGACCCTGGGCAAGCAACTGGTAAACTTTATCACTTGCGGCTGCGAGTCGAGTGGACCCTTTTTTGTAATTTACAAACCTGGGCACGAACCCACACCATATTGGTGATAGGCTTGTATGAGTTGTCAGATCCAACGACCTAACTCATTGAGCCACCCGGGCCCCTTCAATGAGATTAGAACAACTGTATAAGTAAATATACATTGTATGTTTTACTTCTGAATGTTTTAATGAACCTCATCAAAATTAACTCTGAAAATTTAAATAATTTTCTGTTAAATTCTAAGATTAAGCAGATGAACAAAATCAATGAGGGGTTATGGTATTTAACGCCACTTTCAACAATATTTCAGTTATATCGTGGTGGTCAAATCAATGAGACTAGAACAACTATTAATATGTAGGAGATATAAAAGTCCTTCAACACTCTGTGATAGAGACAAATACATTACACATTAACAATTTGATTAATTCCAACCAATAATTCAATAACATTACAATACAAACAGACATAATCTGCTAATGAGTTGGATGTAATTGTTGTCTGATCCCAATTAGACCTTTATACTGAACATACAGTGAAACCGGACTAAACTGAATCTTCAACCAGTAAATAAAACTTGAAAAGAAGTCAAAATGTAGGAAATCTATGTCAATTTATTTTGTATAAGCTGAACACAAAAAGATGGTCCTAGGGACGCACAGTTTAAACAGGTTTCATTGTACCTGTATATATACTACATGTAGTATTATAATTTCCTTTGCTGATTTTTGATCTGTTGAGAAAACTCCCTTAATTTCCTGTTGATTTTATATTACATTTAACTGCCATGCTTCAGAAATTAAAGACACAATAAATGTGTCAGAAATTAATATACATTTTTGTACAAAGATCTATTCCTAAAACTAGGCATGAGAAAGACATGTGATTTCCCAGAAAAATCTCAAATTCCTAATAATGTACACATGTATGATCATGTTACTGTATTGTGAAGTTAAAAAGTATTACATTTTTCTAACTTCACAATACAGGGGGTTAGAGTTATGGTGTTTAATACCACTTCAACATTAACTGAAATATTGTTGAAAGTGGCATTAAACACCATAACCCTAACCCATGTACATGTATTATGAAGTTAAAACCAGAGGCTCTCAAGAGCCTGTATCGTTCACCTGAGTATAAAAAGAACCAATTGGTCCTATGTAAAAACTATGTCCTACAATGGTAGTCATCTTGGAATTCCGATCAACATAAAAAACACAAAGTTTGTAAAGGACCTTCCAATGATTGATGCACAGTTTAGGTTCAATCAGTGCAATAGCTTCAGAGAAGAACATATTTCTGTATTTTCCCCATATGGTCCCATGTTAATACTATGATCTGTGGTGGCAGCCATCTTGAATTTCAGATCTGCATAAAAAACCCAAACTTTTTAGAGGACCTTCAAATGATTATTCCTGGGCAGTTTGGTTTCAATTGTCCATGTGGTTTCAGAGAAGAGGCGTTATGAAACATTTTTCCCATAGGGTCCAAAGTTAAACTAAGTCCTGCTGTACCCGCCATTTTGAATTTCATATCGGAACAAAAAACCTACAGTTTGTAGAGGACCATCCAATGAACATTCATGCACAGTTTGGCTTTAATCATATTTGTAGTTTCTGAGAAGAAGGCATTTGAACATTTCCCTATAGGGTCCAATGTTAATCTATGTCCTGCAGTGGCGGCCATCTTGGATTTCCGATCGGCATAAAAAACTTACTGTTTGTAGAGGACCTTCCAATGATCATTCTTGGGCAGTTTAGTTTAAATTGTCCAAGTGGTTTCAGAGAGGAAGCGTTTTGAGACACTTTTTCCATAGGGTCCAATGTTAAACTAAGTCCTGCTGTAGCCGCCATCTTCCAATTTATATCGGAACAAAAAACCTAGTTTGTAGAGGACCATCCAATGAACATTCATGTACAGTTTGGCTTTAATCATAATTGTAGTTTCTGTGAAGAAGGCATTTGAACATTTTCCCATAGGGTCCAATGTTAATCTATGTCCTGCGGTGGCAGCCATCTTGGATTTCCGATCGGCATAAAAAACATATATTATTGGTAGAGGACCTTCCAATGATCATTCCTGGGCAGTTTGGTTTCAATTGTCCAAGTGGTTTCAGAGAAAAAGCATTTTGAAATATTTTTCCCATAGGGTCCAATGTTAAACTAAGTCCTGCTGTAGCCGCCATTTTGAATTTCATATCGGAACAAAAAACCTAAGGTTTGTAGAGAACCATCCAATGAACATTCATGTACAGTTTGGCTTTAATCATATTTGTAGTTTCTGAGAAGAAGGCATTTGAACATTTTCCCATAGGGTTCAATGTTAATCTATGTCCTGCGGTGGTGGCCATCTTGGATTTACGATCGGCATAAAAAACATATTTTATTGGTAGAGGACCTTCCAATGATTATTCTGGGCAGTTTGGTTTCAATTGTCCAAGTGGTTTCAGAGAAGAAGCGTTTTGAAACATTTTCCCCATAGGGTCCAATGTTAAACTAAGTCCTGCCGTAGCCGCCATTGTGAATTTCATATCCGTAATCGGAACAAAAAATTTAAAGTTTGTAGAGGACCATCCAATGAATATTCATGCACAGTTTGGCTTTAATCATATTTGTAGTTTCTGAGAAGAAGGCATTTGAACATTTTCCCATAGGGTCCAATGTTAATCTATGTCCTGCAGTGGTGACCATCTTGGATTTCCGATCAGCATAAAAAACCCAAACTTTGTAGAGGACCTTCCAATGATCATTCCAGGGCAGTTTGGTTTCAATTGTCCATGTGGTTTTAGAGAAGAAGCGTTTTGAAACATTTTTCCCATAGGGTCCAATGTTAAACTAAGTCCTGCCGTAGCCGCCATTTTGAATTTCATATCGAAACAAAAAACCTACAGTTTGTAGAGGACCATATAATGAACATTCATGCACAGTTTGGCTTTAATCATATTTGTAGTTTCTGAGAAGAAGGCATTTGAACATTTTCCCATAGGGTCCAATGTTAATCTATGTCCTGCGGTGGAGGCCATCTTGGATTTCCGATCGGCATAAAAAACAGAAACTTGGTAAAGGACATTCCAATGATAATTTATTTACAGTTTGAGTTCAGTCAGTTCATTAGTTTCAGAGAAGAAGATCTTTGAAATTTCAGCCAATCAGAGCATATTATTGGCCCTGGCAGCCATGTTGAATATCTGACCGGAACGAAAAACACAAATTTGTAGAGGACCATCCAAGGAACATTCCTGTTAAGTTTGGTTCCAATTGGCCCAGTGGTTTCGGAGAAGAAGCTTGAAATGTGAAAAGTTTACAGACAACAGACGACGGACGCCAAGTGATGGCAATAGTTCACCTGGACCTTTGGTCCAGGTGAACTAAAAAAATGTAATATTTTTCATTCATTTTCAAAAGATATGCAAAGTAATACATGGGGATTATATTTATGAATTTGAGTATTAGACATGATATAAAATGAAGCTACATTTATTACACACAAATGGCCTTATATTGTATATTCTTATATAATTAGCTTTCTTTCCATGAAGTCACATGCATTGTACAAGTACATATTTTCACCTGTACAAAAACTATGAGAAATTCATGTACAATACAAAAAAATGAAATACCTGTGTTTCTGCTAATCCTACTGACCCTAATTTTTAGTTCTTTACCCTCCAATTTTTAATTGCCATTTTTGGACAAGCACATGTACTTTAAAAGTCAGATTCTTGTCCTGTATAACTTACATGTAGGTAAACACAACAAAAAAGAAAGTTTTGCCTACAGATAATGGGCGTTGGAAGAACGCAAATCCAACAGATTATTAAAAGGAAAAGTGAAGTTCTTGACGATTAGGAAAGCAACGATCGGAAGAGAAAAAGACACAAAACCGGGAACGAGGACATCAACGACCTGTGCTGGGATTGGGTGCAAGATGCCATTAGACACCTAATTATTGTTACAGGGCCTATGATAACGGAGAAAGGATTGAAATTTGCAGCTGATTTAAATAATGAGTCCTTCAAGGCCACCAATGGATGGTTGGACTGTTTTTTAAAACAGCATAGCATTGTTTTTGGAAAAATGAGTGGAGAGAGGGGATTTGTAATACTGAAAAAATTGTGAACCTTTAATTACAGGTCACCTTTATTAAGCAGCCAGTTTTTGCCGGCCCTTCAGTGGCTGCTTAAATCAAGTTTGACTGTACAATGTACACCCTATTTTATTCAAGAATATTAGAGGAGACACAGGTTGGTGTTTTTTGGCCTAAGTAACATCTTCTCATCTGTACAAAAAACAAGGTTTTTCTAATGGCATATTTTTTTCATCTGTACAACAAAACTGAGAAATTCAAAGCAATACTATAACTTTCTTATCAAAGAATTGATATTCGTCCTAAATAAACTCATAAACTTAGATCTACTAAAATGACAAGATGTCATCAAAATGACATAAACATGTTTATTGTTTACAATATCTCACCTGCTCATAAATTGTCAACTGTTTATAAGGGTTTACTGCTACCAATATAGTACCTGTAAATGTCTATTAGCAAGTTAAGGAAAGGATCAAAAGCTAAATAAAACAAAGTGAAAAAAAAAAAAAACAAAAACAACAATCAATATAAAGTGTGTGTTCTCTGTATGTTTGTATGTATGTCCACAGAGATTATTTATCAAATATACAAGTCTATATATATAATGGTCATCAACAAATTAGCCCTTTATTATACTACTACAGATAGATTGGTACTTCAGAATAAATAAATGTTTACATGAGAATACAAGTACAGTTAAATACAGCAACATTTAAACGATAAAAAAAAACATGTTGTCATTTTAAAAATTTGGAATTCAAAGGTAGAAAAAAGTCCTGTAGCTCTTTTCACAAAAATTCGTAACTATAGTCCTAACTTTTTCACTTAAGATTATCTTACGACAAATTTTAATCTTACGACTAAAATTACACTTATGATAAAAATTCTTCCTGAGGTGTACTCGATACAACATTATGTGATAAAGTTTGTCAGTGATTTGTGACAGGTCAGTGGTTTTCTCCGTGTACTCCAGTATTCTCCACCAATAAAACTGACCGATATATTGCTGAAAAGGGCATTAAACACCATAAACCATCTTTCTTAGCAACCTAGTTTCATTTCCATAGCACAACAACACATTTTTTTTAAATAAAATTATTCTATAAAATATCCCTGGCACTGATTTATAAGCAGTTTTTTATGCTATGATGTGTTTGTATGTATATATTGAATTTTTATCTAATATATGAATCGGTCACCAATAACTGCACAAAATATGAACGGGTATGATTATGATTTTCGTATAAAGGAACATTTATAATGCATGTAAATTAAAATGATCTATGATAATTATCATTACTTGGAGTTGTGCGTCACCATCCATGCATGGTTAATTCAAGTAGAATTCTTTTTTTAAGGGAGTGTGAAAAAAAACCTTTTCATATAATTAATTTTATCGGTTATTTGTCAGCAAAATATTTACCCCCCCCCCCTTTTTTCCAATTAATCCCATCCCACATAAAGTTAAACACTTGTTCTTTTACTGATGAAAATTTATTCGTATTTTTCTGAGATGTGTTTATCATCTATCAATCACGAAGATGAATAAATATCCCTGTTATATATTTATATTAATATGACAGAAGAATGTAC
Organism: Gigantidas platifrons; assembly: GCA_002080005.1. Taxonomy (NCBI): domain Eukaryota; kingdom Metazoa; phylum Mollusca; class Bivalvia; order Mytilida; family Modiolidae; genus Gigantidas; species Gigantidas platifrons. The sequence goes on along the minus strand of MJUT01029485.1, from coordinate 814,054 downwards.
ACAAGTCTATGTATTGCCAGAGTGTTCAATGATCATTGAAGTTGCCAGAAATTAATAAATTATAATACTAATATAAGGCAAAATCAAAACGATATCATTGGATCCAGAAACTTCCAGTCCTAAAGCGATTGTTCATACAAAATTTTGTAAGCAGAGACTGTAGATATCTAGAAGAACATCCTGTATTCCATTTTTTTTTTAAATAAAAAATAATAATTATAAAAAGAAGAATTTTTACCAAGTTTGCTAGTAGTCTTTTCGATTTTTTTCACTTACTATAAAATATAAGACAACTACATGTTTGTATTTCTCTTAAGATCAAAATTTTACACTTATGACAGGGTAGTTTTACACATAAAGTTAGGACTATTTTAACACTTTTAAGATTATTGTAAGTATTTTTGTGAAACTCTTTTTAATCTTAGTTTTACACTTACGACAATTTGTTATCGTAAGAATTTTTGTGAAAAGAGCCACTGGACTCATCATACATCTTGTATGATGAGTCCAGGACTTTTTTCTACCTTTAAATTCCAATTTGGGACTCACAATTTTTTGCAAAAAATATAACAAACTGCACTACTTAGTCTAGTGGCCAGTGGGACTCATGAAATTTTTGGTCTGGACTCATTAAAATGTTATCATACAAGGATCTCTGCAGACCCTCTCCCTCACTTAGAAGATTTTCCAGCAGTTCCTGTGTAAGACATTAAAATAGTAAATGTAGATTGAAATTGGGCATATTATTGACTATTATCTTGTGTGAAAATCAACTCTGATCCATAACAGAATTTACAATAGAGATCAAATTTTAAATTATGTAATATCAAGTGTTTATCTGGAGCATGGAAGCAGAAAAAGACTGGTGAGGACAACCCAATAATGGATTGTAAACAAAGGAAGTAATGTAAGTTGTGACAGCCAGCTGTTTGAAATTGATTTACCTGGTCAGGTAATAATAAATGAGTCATAAGCCAATTTCCTGACAGTAAATACACCAATTATTGATATTATTGTAAAAGATTTATATTTTTACCCCAACAGAAACAGTTTAGTTACAAATGGGTAATTTCTACATGTAATATGGACCCAGTCTAGTTCTATTGACTATTTCTGAGGCGTTTTATGTAATATAATTAGATAAGTTTTAATAATCCTTAGTATTAAACTACCAGTACATGTAGAAAAGAAAGTTAACTCCCCATGACAGAACCTACATTGTATATTCATTACAATTAATAGCAAATTCTAAAGTATATTTCAAGGTACATTTCAGATTCAATACAGATAGACGATTGTGTTTTCTTTTTAACTTGCATGACTTATAAAAATGATTACATTCCCCATGTTCAGTAATGCCACAGTAATTTGCAAACAAAATCAACAAAAAAGACATGTACACAGATTTATATCAACATGTATTGCTAATTATATCTGGTTAAAATAATATTTTTTTCTTTTTTTTTTAGATTTGCTATAACCTGACTCACCAAAACTGCCCTCGGTGTTCCAACAGACCAAACATATCTACTTTATTTTTTTTCAACTACTTTTAGAGTGTTATTTCATAATAAAGTAAGAAAACTGCAAGACAGGTTAAAGCAAGTAATTTTTCTGGGATGGCCTAATCTGCTATTTCAGTGATTGATAAAAGAAGTCATCTAAAACCATTCAACTTTTCACACAATAAAAACAATACATATCTACTTATCTGATTCTGTATGTTTGATTATTTAACAAGTAAGTAAACCATGAATGCACAAAACTTATACAAGTACATGAATGCATTTTAACATTGTACATGTAATAAATTACTTCAGTGCACATGTACTCTCTTGACAATCAGACAAAAATATCTTATAATGTGTTCTATCATTCTGATTTATTATACATAAAATTGTAGAGATAATGAAATTTTTGTGACATACCTTTTATGAGCATCAAAGTAAGAAAAATCATGCTTTTTATTTCCATCAAAATAGGCCCACTCAAGACATTGTTACATAATTTACATTAGGTTGACCATAAAATACAACAAGTACAATATATATACAATACATTTATTTTATGAAAACAATTGAGAAAAAATGCATGATGCAAATCCTAACTGTATATGAAACCATAAAATGAAACTAACTTTTAAATGGTTAATGATGTAGAAATTTAAACTCAAATTTGGTCCAAAATCAAATAAAATTATCTAATTATATTTTGTGGTATTCCAAATTTTGTTGTTCTTCAATATAATATTAATTAATAAGCTGCATACAGATGCACTATTAATATGACATCATCTTCTGCAATCATTTAAGGTCAGTGAACAAGAGTTTTTGTCCTTTGCTTTGCTGTGTTTAGAAATTGGATTCACTCAAACCACATATTTGTAAATGTCCTAAACTATGAGATATACAGTATTTCCGTCTTTTTCCAATTCTATATTTGGAAGTTTGAGATTTTTGTCAGAACAGCGGAGGGGCCGTCATGGTCGTGATTGTATGGTAGTCGGATTTACATGTACAACTACTGTACCTGTACAATCAATGCCTATCACCACTAAAGTTGTGAGTTCGAACCCCATTCATGGCAAGGTGTACTCGATACAACATTATGTGACAAAAGTTTGTCAGTGACTTGCGACAGGTCAGTGGTTTTCTCTGGGTACTCCGGTTTTCTCCACCAATAAAACTGACCACCACGATATAACTGAAATATTGTTGAAGGTGACATAAAACTACAGTAAAACACCATAAACCAAACCAAACCAAATCAGAATAGCGGTTTGTATTATTGTCAATATGGTTCGGTATATAAATATCGATAATACTGTTATTTTCAACAGTAATGGTTTTAGAAATTCAAATTTGAAAACTCTGTGACTGACCATGACCATCTTTAAGGAAATTTTAAGATGTAGTTTTTCAATAAAAATTTAGTGTAAGTACAATGTAATTTTTTTTATCTGATATTTCACAGTTATTATAAATCAAAATGATTGTCATAAAACAATATGTGGGAAGTAATTGATGAAAATTTCTAAATACATGTACATTGTACATGGTATCAAAGTTTGAATGGTACTGTATACATGTATGTCATTATGTGCTGCCTTACAAAATTTATAACTATCATGTCTTAAAATCTTATATATGGATCAATAAGATCGTATAAACTTTAGATAAATTACTACACAAATTTAAATCTGGTATTGTGTTTATTATCAATAGCTCAGTTATATTATAACTAGTATATCTATATATAATGAAAACATACATCAATAATCCAATAAAATAAAAGACCATATATAAGTAAAGTTCATGCCTAATATGGTTAGGTTAGGTTAGGGTGTTTGACACCAATTTCAACAATAATTCCATTATATTGTGGCAGTAAGTTTTATTGGTGGAGGAAACCAGAGTACCCAGGGAAAACCACCGACCTGCTGCAAGTCACTGACAAACTTTATCACATAATGTTTATATTTCGTCATGAGTGGATTCGAACTCACAACGTTTGTGGTGATAGGCACTGATTGTATAGGTAGTTATAAATCCAACTACCATATGATCACGACCACAATGGCCCCTGCCCAATATGGACTGGTGTTGTAATATTTTTTTTTACTTCAAATGTATAAAATATTTTTTGTTGATTTGACTCATTTTAAATTTAATGTACAGTATGATAGTAATTAATAATAAGCCAGCTTCATAGATTTTCTTACCAAATAGGATCATATAAAATTTAAGATTTATTTATAAATAATCTGATTACAGACTTTTTCTTTATTTGTCATGATCACATCATACAGAAGTGATTTGACCTCGTCTGAGTTGAGACATTTTTAGGTCAAATATTTTCCTACTTGACATACATGTACTATATAGGTACAATGTATATATACAATAATAAGTCCTATTTTTAAATAATTATACATCTACCACAAATGGTCTGTCATAAATGTTTACACAGACAGAAATTTGTAACATGAATACCTGTGTTACATGTAGTACTAGTACTACAAGAGAGGAGGTTCTAACTTAGCAACAACATGACTATTTCATAATGATATGTGTGAAGTACCACAGAATATTGGACCAATAATGTATATTCATACATGTACGTAGCACCATTGAACCATTGGACCAAAAATATGTACTTTAAATGTGTAGTACATGAACCACAGAAAACTGGACAAAAAATGCTCAACATGTACTTGGATTCATACATGTAACACCACATCAGACCTTTCAGTAAGGGGCAGTACCAGGTACTTTTACCCGTCTAAAATGGTCCTTAGTACCTCCTGATTTTAAGGAGTGTTACATGTATATACGATATTCACGAAAATTGTTCAAATTTTAATAAGAAGTACCGTCTGTAAATAGTGAAGTACTGGTACATGTATACTTGAACAATATTGAAAGCCCTGCACATGTACAAAACCATGGACTAAAATGTCTTCTTTAAATGTACAAATGTACAATTTACCACAGAATATTGGACAGAAATGTTATACACATAGTACCTCAGACTGAACTTTGGTCTAAATATACATTGTACATGTCCATTAGAATCTCGAGAGAGAAGGTTTCAACACAAGACCAAAAATGTCTATTTGAATCACGAGAGAGGAGGTTTCAACACTAGAACAAATTTTCAAATACTTTTTCAAAATACATTTTTACATTTTAATTCCATTTTCTTTCATAGCTTAAAAATGGTGAATTAGGTTCATACCCCAGAATCTCACTTTATTTCAATGGAAAATAGTTTCTACAAAATGTACCTTCTCTAATTATACAATATGCAGCCTTATCCAGGTGATTTCTATCAAACGTGTAGTATTGTTTATCAATTTCAATTAAGGAAACTGCCAGATGTTTAAATCATTATATCAGTGAACAGAGATGTTGTAAACACCCTAGATTTAAATCATTATATCAGTGAACCGAGATATTGTAAACACCCTATATAACATCTGTATACAAATGTTCATACCGCACCAAAGTAAGATTGATTAATCATTTTATTAATAAATTGTAGAAAAAATCTCAATAATTTCAATATGGTTATGAAGTATGGTTTGTTACTCATATGAACTTCATAGTCATACAAATGTACATCTAAGACCAAACAAAACGCATTCTGACTGTGCCAATTTTTTTTTGACAAATTTAAACTAGCCCAAAAGGCAAAATAGATTATTTCCACTTGGTCAAACCAGCTTTTACCAAAAGCTGGGTAAAGGACTAGTCTAGTCAGTGGTTTTTATCACAGACTAAAATTATCATATGTCCAAAAGCATCCTACAATTGTGTCTTATTTTTCTGAAATTTGTTATCCTTTCATGACCAGTAGACTTTGTATATTGGCACTGAATTGTCTCTTCTGAACCTGGTCACAGCAAATTATAAATTACCCTCCCTAAGACATTACACTTAAGACACAAATTAAAGTAAAGGAACAGCACTTTTATTGCTGTTCTACATTTCAGTCACAATTATGGAGAGAGAAAACATTTGGATGTTTTATAGTATACCAAATCAAATCAAAACACTGAGTCTGATACTTATTGATAGCTAAAGCAATGACAATTTCCTGTGAGTGGGTCAAAGTATTGAATTGTATACAAAGTATTAAGTACAATTAAGGATGTTCACTTCTTGTTCTATTTTTGTCATAAAGGATACATAAATTTGATCTTCTTTGTATCTTGTCTTCAAATTAATATTAATCCCATTTTCATCAATATCACTAATAATTATCATATCTCGAACACCATCCTCTGGTCTGGCTCCTGAAACACAAAGAGAAAATGTTTTATAACGTTTCTCTATTCTGCAGTAATACAAGATATTCAAAAAGAGACAAATTATATACATAAATTTGGATGCACTTTCGACAAATTAAAACAAAACAAAAATCAGTAGGTCAATATGGTAAATTGGTCACAGTCGGACACAATTACTTTAGTAATATTCTTTCAGGCTTGATTGCCCTATAATCTATATAGATCTGAACATATTCTTTTTAGCATAATTTTCATTTAGAGACTCAAATATAATAATTTTTGGTATATAAGGCTTATGTTTTGTAGACAAGTATGTTTTATTACAAATGGTCATCTAGGTGTCTAAGTTAACATAAAATTTGTTCACACCACGATATAGCTGAAATATTGCTAAAGTCAGTGTTAAGCACCAATCAATCAAATTTACCATTTACCCTTTACATTCATATTGACATTACATTTATATTGTATCAAAAACCAAAACTCATGTGAAATATCATGCTTTCACTTGGGGGAGCATGTCCACAATTCCTCAAGATATATTGTGGGTATATCATTGTAAATAATCGGCTTCCAACTCAAACAAAAATATAATTCATTTAAGTCGAGTTAAAAAGATTGAAATTATCTATTGATCATATTAAATAAATATAGTCTTTGCAAAACAGGACTTTTCGACATGGATGATCATGAACAATTTTGGTCCTCTCGTTAATAGATTTCTGTTGGTCGTTTTTCTTTGTACATATACAAATGCATGGTAAAACAACATTAATGTATTTATCATTTTTAAGTGATTTATTTAACTTAAATGGAAGATTTAATACCAAAAATGATGAGTGACTTGTCACATACAAAACATTACATATGTATGTCTCTGAAATGATCGAGGAATAAATTAATAAGATTTGATAACCATTCCTGTTAAAATTGGTAAAATTTCGACAGGAAACAGGACGTACATATTTATTGTCTAATCTGATTACCACCTGTGGTGACATCGGCAGGGGGTGGTAGGAACAGGTAGAATTTAATTGTTTTATTGCTTCATCACAGCAGGGGTATTTAAATCTATTCCTCACTATAGATATTTTGCAACGTTAAATGTAAATGAATATTAATACAAAATTATCAACAATATAAATAGTTAGATGCTATGTATGGTACCACATATTCATATGAAATTTTGAAAAAAATTTCAACGTTAATATCTTCTCAATTTAACTATCACGGTACCAGTCCGAGATTCCTCTGCCGTTCGACAGCTTTTTTTTCAGCTCCAGCAAATCGAAAAAGGCTGTCGGACGGCAGAGGAATCTCGTACTACCATGGTACTATCAGACCCCAATAATGGGGATATATATATTAGCATCAAATGTGATATATTATGTAGCTGCGGAACCGTAGCCCTTTATGGTCTTNTTTTTTTTTTTTTTTTGGCGGAATGGTGTCCGCCAAAAAAAAGAAGAAGAAAAAAGGACCATAAAGGGCTACGGTTCTGCAGCGATATATTATGATGCAACAACCTAGCTGGTAGATGTTCTCATTTTTCAAAACATGCTGTGGGAATATTTAAAGTGTTTTAAACAATGGGAAAATAATCATAACAAAGACCATATCAATCTCACAAATATTCACAAAAACAAAACAAAACATTAAAAAGACCCATAATTTAGCATATTTAATATACAGTATAAATAAACTATAAAATAATTTTAAAATTGCTGTAGAATATTCTGATTTTTATTTCATTTAAATTTGTCACCAAACACACAACAAAACAAAATAATTGCTAATTTTTCAACAGGTGCTTTTATACGAATAGATAGTACAATTAAAAAAAAATACATACTTTGATTACGATACTGTGTACTACTTTCTATAACCATTACCAACGATTTAAAGCATTAAATTCAACCCAAAGCGATAATTTTATGATATTTTTTAAATAATTTTATTTTTTAACTTTCTTACCATGACGCGCCAGTTCTGGTCTGGCTAAAATCGAAGCCATTGCGGAATTTTTATTCAACTATATGTCAAAATGCGAACAATATTTACATCCTTCATTATACTGAACAACATCAATATACAAAACACTGACTCAGACAATGAGTCGACTGCTTTCAACTTCACCGCCACTCCCAGAAGGCAACACTTGCGACCTTTCCGAGGTTGTCGTGATTTAAATGTCTAAATTAAAAAAGTTTCTAATACATTATATGGATGAAAAAATGTATGTCAGTAATAAATGTAATACAATTCTATTAAAAAAGAAAAAAAATATTATGATAACGACAATCATGCTGATTTACGATAAACGCATGCGCAGTGAAGCAGATTATTTGGTCGCACTTTTCCCACTTTGTGTAAACTTCTAAACAGAATACAGAATAATTTTAATTAAAATGGTTTTTATGGGAAGAGGCAGAGGTCGTGGAACCAGTCAGTTTGCCAGCAAAAGTGGAGGAGCAATTTCTGCAACTACTCGCAAAGAAAAACGACCAACAGAAATATATGGAGAGGACCGAAATCGTTCACGATCGCCCATGTCGAAAAGGCCGGTTTTGCAAAGACTTGGTCCTCCTCAGGTCCTATATTTATTTGATATGATCAATAGATAATTTTAATCTTTTGGCATACTCGCACCGTTATCCCACTACATACAAATACCTATATCTTCCTCGCTTGTATTCAAGAGGATTGTGCGTTGTAGTGGATAATTAGATCCTTTATTTTCTCAGCTTGACTATATATATAGGGGCATATTATCCACTACAACGCACACTTGCCCAATCCTCTTGAGGAAGCGAGGAAGATATAGTTATTTGTATATGGTGGGATAACGGTGCGAGTATGCCAATCTTTTTAACTCGAGTTAAATGAATGTTTTTGTTTGACGAAATATAGAATCAATTTGTCAAAATACTTCAGAATACTCCATATATTACAAATGTATTAGAATATTTTATTACAAATATTAAAAGACAAGTACAAACTTTCTTATTTTTATTGCTTTGTTAGAAGCAGAAGCAATTCTGATTTTTCTTGCGCATAACCAACGTGGGGGAGGAAATATTTTTAACTTCCGTTTCTGGTTTTGACAAAGAATATTTTTTTGCACTCTTAAACCGGGACCGTGGGTATAAATGGGTGGAGCAAACCTTCAGATTCTTCATTATTTTGACCACGGTTATCTCGAGGTGGAAAAATCAATGATACACAGTTTCACAGTTACTTTTGGAGCAAAATATTTGACAGGCATGGATACTAGTGTTCCTCCCTCCCCATACATGTGATATAGTTGCTATACTACAACTGGAGATTTGCAAATTTTTGGCTGGAGATTTGGTCTCATAACTGGAGATTTTTTATCGACGTTTTTATCGATGTATTTGATGCGTGTTTTTATTGTTTATTGATGTTTTCCTTTTGTTTGTTTCAGTATTGAACCAACTGCATCCCACTGAAATATGTATTGTTTACATTTCTGTTTCATAGTGTTTCATATGATGAATGAAGGAGAAAAACTTTATTTATAATTTATTCATAATCATAAGGTTATAACAAAGCAATAACAATGAAGGCAGAAAGTTCTGAACAATAAAGTCATAGATCACTAAAATTAAAAAGTCACTATTCATCACATGTAGTCACAGAATTTACCCTTAAAAAGTCACAGATATAATCACAGCAAGTGAAAGTCACAAATACTTTGATCAGCTTTGGTCCCAAACAAGCCATAACAACTCAATCCGAGATGAATTCATTGCTTGTTTGATCGAAATAAGAAGTTTTCTCGGCCTCAAAGGTTGATCGACTCGTGTCTGCACAACGTTTATTTTGTCACTTTATAACTATTTTTAATTGCCGCTATCCCACTTCTAATCATCTAAGCGTGTGCCACAAACACACTTCCTTATACCCAATTAACTGTCAATCAGTGGATAATTGTTGTATAATCATCAACACCTTAATTAATCACCATCATGTCACGGTTTACCTGTAAAGGTGTCAAACAGATCAATAACCGGATATCATTCGTATCTCTCGGTGTTTTTAGTCAGCGCGGGGGTTCCAGAAATATTGATTGCAAAATGTACATTGTAGGGCAAGATTTTTTTGTACTTGATTTTTTTCACGCGTGGAAGATTTTGAAAGTTGACGGGAGAGACGGAAGGGACCCTCAAAATCGGGAGAATAATGCTCCCGCCGGAAGGTTCACATGTATGCCTCCCAAACTTTCAGTCGTATTAAAAATTAATATTCTTCATCAGTAAAAACTACAAAAACCACTTCGAAAATTCAAATTTCAGAGGTATGTGACATACAGTTTCATGAATATGCTGTTCATATTAACAGGAATTTTTGATAAGCTCCGCCCTCAATTTTGTCGGAAGGCACTACCGCAAATTCCCATTTAAGTATTGGTGGCATTTAACATAGTTGTGAAATGTTAATAAGAGTTTGCACAAATTTTAAGACTGGTCTTGTTCCCACTGGCCAGTAAAAATCGGAGCGGTCCAATTCTTTTTCATTGAAATTGTGATTAACAGTTGCTATTTTATAAGTTCGGGGCAGTAACTTTATGCAATTCCATCTGCAACCAAAGACTTCAGGAAATGGTCATTCTTTGTCAACACGGTCAGAGATTGATTGATTGATTTTTTGTGTTTTAACGCCACTTTCAACAATATTTCAGCTATATCATGGCGACCAGTTTTAGTGTTGGAGGAAGCCGGAGGACCCGGAGAGAACCACTGACCATGGGCAAGCAACTGGTAAACTTTATCACTTGCGGATATTAGTCGAGTGCACCTTTTTTGTAATTTACAAAGCCGGGTGCGAACCCACGCTGTATTGGTAATCGGCTTGTATGAGTTGTTAGATCCAACGATCTAACTCATTGAGCCACCCGGGACTGGAACAACTTACCACCAGATATTGCAGAGCTCTGCCAAGTCACTTGAGTCATTCAAAGCTCAAGTGGCAAAACTCTTTGAATAGACACTGTACATATGTTTTAATCCAGTTTTTAACCTTGCACACACCTGCCAGAATAGTATGTTGAATGTGGGCAGTATACGGAAGAAGAAGTCTAAAATCAGGCTGAATTTAGGTCCAGTGTCTATATCTTCTTAGCCCTTATGTAATTGACCCCATCCCTGCTTATGGCCCGAGGTTAACAGTACACAATGTAGGCCGAAATGGGAAATAAATTGAAAATTTACTAAAGAACCAGGAATGTAGAATGTAATTGTATTTGACATAAACAGCATTATGATCTAAAGATTATGTTTTGTAGCAATAAATGACTCGAATTCTATTAGGTTCAAGTCATGGGAGATCAAAATTAAACATGTGCCTCTAGTTTTTTCATTTTTAATAATGATAAGTAGTTTGGATCCCATTTATAAATTATATTATGATATCTATACTGTATTGGGAATTCAGACATTTTGTTTGAAATATAAGTGAATGTTCTTTTTTCTTGCAGCCAGAAGAAATGACTCCATCACACGAATCTTTAAGAATTACAGTGGGAAATGATATCTATAAAGACCAAAGATCAAAGAGTCCACTTTCTGACCGACTTGGGCCTCCAGTAAAAAAAACAGATTCATATGATGATATGAAATACCATTCTGATGAAAGATATGATCAATTGTATGGTGGGCTCTCTGATGATGACCGTGATACGAGAAAAAATAATCGGAGAAGAGATAGGTATGATAGTCCACGTTCACCAGTTAGAGGTTCACGTGATCGTGGAAGAAGATCTCCTTCTTATGATCGGGGTAGACGATCTGGTTCTTATGATCGGGGTAGACGATCTCCTTCTTATGATCGGGGTAGACGATCTCCTTATAATCGAGGTAGACGATCTCCTTCATATGATCGGGGTAGACGATCTACTTCATATGATCGGGGTAGAAGATCTACTTCATATGATCGGGAATGGAAATCTAGCCCATATCGAAATCGAGACAGAAGATCAACTTCTCGTGATCGAGATAGAAGAGATCATGATCGGGGAAGACGTAACTCATTTGATCGTTATAGTGAAAATGATAATCAAGATCGTTATGATGTCAGTGATCGTAAGGCTCCTTTCGAAGAGCGTACTGACAGAGATAGGGAATCTTACAAGAGAGAAGATTATATACCAGATGAGCGTCGTCAAAATGTGCAAAGTGAACTTGTTAACAGATATAGAATTCCAGAAACGCAGTCCACACATTCATACTCAGGAGTATATTCAGCACCTTCTTTACATGGTGTTACCACTCCATTACAACCAATTGTAACAGAAACTGGTGATAATAAGCCATTGAAATCAATCTTAAAGAAAAGTGCTCCTGATCCACAAACATATACTTCAGACAAGACAGCACTTTTCTCACAAAATATCCAGCCTGATCCTTTTGGTACTCCAGCAAAACCAGCCATATATGGAACACCAAAAGCAATAGGAAACATTCAAAAGGATGTTCAGAAGTCTCAAAAGTCATTTTCCAGTCTACCAGGAATGTCTTCTTACATGGATATCGAAGATGAAGAAAGGTTTTTGTATGGTGATGATGGTGAAGAAAAATCTAAGATGGACTCTAAAGGTTATTATGAAGGAAATAAAAGAAATTTATCAGAGTTCACACAATATAAAAACATGGACAGACCTTCTCTGACTGGATCTTATTCTGGAGCATACAGAGGTGATGAGAGAAATCCAGCCCAGCTTCAACAACAGCCACACTATCCACCATACAGTGACCATCAAGTACTGCAGACATCACTACATCAGCCAAGAAACGATTCATCCGATCTGTTAAGTATTTTCACGAGTCAAAGAGGTCCGACAAATCCATCGGCTAGTGACCCATTTTCAAGTCAGTCTCAACAGAAGGCATCACCAACAGAAAAGAAGGCAAAGTATGATCCAACAATTGAAAATATCCTCAAGTCAATTGGCTTTGATTTTGAAATGTCTAAGCGTATGCAAGAAAAGGCAAATCCAACACCTTTTAAGCCTAAAGAAGAAATGCAATATGGCATCGACCAGTCATCATCATTCCTTGGAGGAGAAATTTCTGATGATATTAAGAAAGAAATTTTTCCTGTAAAGAGTAGAAAAGAATCAATGGTTGATGTTTTGTTAAGAGAGGCGAAATTGACTTCATCTCCATCTGATAAGTTGAAACCTCCGAGACAAGATTCTTTTCCTGCAAGGGAAAGGAGAGATTCAGTTCCTAAAAGGGATAGAAGCAGCTATGAAAGGGAATCTTCATACCATGATGATAAAAGGGAGAAACAAAAGCCTATTCCTAGCAAACCTGCACATGTACCAAGCTCACAACCAGTATCATCATCTTTTACAACACCACCTACATCATATACACCAACTGTTACCTATCCAGAATCATCAATACAAACAACGTATGGAGTCACCAGTACATCTGCTAGCAGTTATCCAGCTTCTAATACTGTATCAGGATATCCCTATGTACCACCACCAGCAACAGGATATACTGGCCCCCCTCCTTCTCCTTATGGAATGCCTCCTCCTGGTCATCCTAGTTTGTGGGGTCCTCCTCCTGGATATCCGGCATATGGGGTTAGATACCCATATGGACCCCCTCCTGGATATCCAGCTAGCTATCAACCGTATACAACCCCACAGACTACAGGGTCAACAACATACAAGAATACATCAACATCGTCATCATCATCCAAAATTACAACTGATATGCCCAAAATAAAAGAAACAGTATCAAAAAGTAAATCACATTCCAATCTTAAAACGGTTGAACTTTCAACAAAAAAAATGGATGACCCTCCTCCCAAGAAGGCTGAAACTAAGACTGTAACAGTAGTTAAAAAAGTTGTCAAGAAAAGTGAAAGTAAAGGGAAGCCAACAGGTAATGTGGTTAGCTCAACTACAACTAGTTCAAATAGGACAGTGATTCCCCCAAAGGTGAAAACTCCTGTAAAACGTCCTGCAGACAGTAAGCCACCTTCTAATGGTAAAGAAAAAATAGTTATCACGAAAATTATACTCACACCAAAAGAAAAAGATAAACTAGTGAAAGAAAAGGAACAAAATCAACAAAGGTTAAAAATTTTAGAACAGGAATTAACATCTCTACGTAAACAACAAAATGAATTGATGAGAAAGAGAAGAAGGCAAAAAGATGGACATAAAGACCCAATATTGATGCAAAATAGCATACTCCAAGATGAAATAACAAAACAAATAGCTAAATTACGAGAAGAAGCTGAAGAAAAGGCAAAATTCCTCAATGAAGCTACTGTAGAAGATGCTGGATCATCAACTCCTAAAAGATCACGAGAATCTTCTTCCACACGACAGTCTCCAATGTTGTCCGAGTCATTAGCTAAAAAACCACGAACTGACAATAGTCGTAGTAGACCACCCGATCGGAAGCAAAGTGATAGACCTAAAACAGAGATATCAAAGAGAAAAGATGATAATCGCTCAAAAGACAGGCAAAGATATGATAATCGGCAATCTTCTAATTCACGACAATCTACAGAAAAACCTAAGGAAAAATCCAAAGTGGAAACACAGAAACATAAAATTCCAACAACTGCATCTGTTCCTGCTTCACATGAAAAGGTAATTGTAATAGTTTTTTAATAATAAAATTCCATGAGTTAAATCAATGCTGGTTTGCTTCACACATGAGTTAAATCAATGCTGGTTTGCTTCACACATGTGTTAAACAGATTAAATCATTTAAATGTTAAATAATGTTCTTAATCATAAATGTACATTTTTCAGTTCAATTTTTGCTTTGTCTCTTTTTTTTTCTGTTGAGCAAGCTATTTTGAATATGGAAATAAAGAATATTCATAACAAACAAAAAAAAACCCTTATTATTAAGTATTGTAGTAAATATGGAAAGAATATTTTCTCTTCTTGGGATAATTTTTAGATGAATTCTACCGAGGCAGTGAGACAAAAAAATAATTTATTCATACGGACATGTAGAAAAATAATAATGAATTAACATACCTCTCTAACTATTTAAGATCGGCAAATGTTTTGTCAAGTAGTAGTCAGTTTCTGTATTTGTTTTTGTTTTGTGTCATTTGTATTGTGACGTCTGTATACTTGATAAATGAGATTTTAGCAATTCTTTGCGGTCATATAATGTTATGGCGCTGTCTGTTGTGGTCTGTCTATAGACGAAATGGTTTCTGTGCAATAACTTAGTTGTAGTTGACAGATCCTTCTGAATTTTTTAATACAATGATCTGTAGCACTGAATAGGTACAATCAATAGTACAATCAACCAAAAAACACAATGTCAAATTTTTATTTTATATATTATTAAATTCCCATATCTTTCACCTATTCAGAAAACTTTATTTCAGCTAAATCATTATTAATTCATTTATATTTATACAAATGTATCATTTTATTTGAACAAAGAAAGATAACTCTAATTGAAATATTTGACTATTTACTGAAGACAAAATTTTGTTTGCTGAAAATAAAGCCAGGAATCACTATAAAAAGATATTTGTAATGATTCATATTGTTTCAAATATATAGAAATTAATTGAATTTATTAAAAAAAAAAAAATTAAAAAAAGGACATCTTTGACTAGGGAATATGTTAAAGAGTCATAATTAGTCAAAATATATGAAAATATCCTTAAATGTTTTTTAAATGAAAGCTAGCCTGGCCAAATTATATAAAGAAATTATTTTCTGTGGCACAACAAAGGAGGTCACAAATTGGCTTAACTTGTGTGAAAATATACTGATATGCATTCACTCTTTATTCCATTTTGTTTAAATGAAGACTGCCCATTCAAGAGCAGAACTCAAAAGTTTGTATATATGTGTAGGTAAATATGGTATATGCTCATATGAGCATAGTGGCCCATGGGCTTTAGGTCATTTACAATAATTCCATAATTCACATAATTCAATTTTTCATAGGTCATTTAGTACTGAATTGTATTCGAAGTATTTTCGACATCAATCAGATATTTGAAATGATACTTTCTTTGATAATTTTTAAATCAAACATTGTCATTAGTAATTATCAGATTGGTGTTTGCAAATAAACTAGGACTATTCAGAAATCCTTACTCTTAATAGAATGATTAAGGCTCTTAAAAAAATAATCTGTGAATGTGCACAATGTTTTGCAATGTAAACCACTATTTTACAAAATTTTGATTACATAAAACAAATTCAATGTTGAATAATACTTATTTATTGTTGTAATATATTAATAGGATACCTACAGACCAATCAAGCCTGTGAAGAAAGTGAAGTATGAGTTCTTTGATCCAGGAAATCATTGGTGTAAATCTTGCAATGTTGTTTGTTCAAGCTTGATCTCCATGTTGCAACATCTTCATGGCAAGAAACATCAGGGTGTAAGTGTCTCAAAAATATCAATATCAATTTTGTATGTGGAAATAAAATATATACTTTATACATGCACTGATAAATAGATTTGTATTTTTGGGGAAATTACTATATTTGATCAAAATTGTAAACCGGTAAAACTTCGGCTATAAGATTTGTAGTTTTATGAATCATAAAAAAATAAAATACAGTAAATGAAAACCATATGTGTTTAAAGACTTTTACTATTGTAATTTTCAGTTTAAGAACCTTGTTAATTACTTTGTGTAACAATACATCAATACTATTTCCCTTTCTATTTCAGTCTGTGAACAAGTATGAAAGACCGTGGATGCCAGATGAATTAAAATCAGGAGTTGACAAGACAGCCTCCAAAGACGACACAAAAGTAGAAGTTTGTCCAATAAAAGGTTCAGCATTCATATTGTGGCAGAATCTACAGATATTATTTGTACAACCTCTATACTGTCACTTACATAATCCCATTGTGTCTGTGTCAGTATGTGTAGTTTCCATGGCAACAATGTAAAAATCAACAATAAGTTGGTTTCTGCAGTTGGAATTTTTTTTCTAATACAACCTTGACTGGGTTGCACAACCTTAGATTAGAGCATAGTATATTAACTCTTATCAGTAGCTGACACTTAAAATTACTTGAAATGTACATGGAATTTACACCTAATGTTTAATTGAGACTTATTGAGATTTGTGCAAACCAGTCCCAACTTTGGTTCCTCTAAGCCTTGTTATAACTGCTATCTCTCATACTTATAAATATTTTTCATGTGTGATTGTAAAATATCTCTTGAGGATATTGATAGTGTTTTATTTCTAATGTATTTTTACAGAATTCATAAAATGTTAAAATTTTAGTTCCTTACTCTCTTTGGTGATTTTGAAGGCTTTATTTATATAAGTTGTCAAGAAGATGATTGGTAATATATGGAATATTGATTAATTCCATACTACTACAAAAAATCATGAGTGGAGAAATATTCTAATTCACTGGTAGCAAAGGAGAATCTGTTTCTCCTACGACCATTGCATCAAAAATATTTTTAAGCTGTTAATTTCCGTTGTCAAATAGGCGGGAAATCTTGTGCAGAAATTTAACCACTGTCGTGATTAAGGAATATTATGAAAATTTAACAAACTAGTTAAACATGCTAAGAATAGACGAAATTAGCAATACATCTGTTACATTTACTGTGTACTGCTAAGAATAGACGAAATTAGCAATACATCTGTTACATTTACTGTGTACTGCTAAGAATAGACGAAATTAGCAATACATCTGTTACATTTACTGTGTACTGCTAAGAATAGACGGAATTAGTGATTACATCTGTTACATTTACTGTGTACTGCTAAGAATAGACGAAATTAGCAATACATCTGTTACATTTACTGTGTACTGCTAAGAATAGACGAAATTAGCGATTACATCTGTTACATTTAATGTGTACTGCTAAGAATAGACGAAATTAGTGATTACATCTGTTACATTTACTGTGTACTGCTAAGAATAGACGAAATTAGCAATACATCTGTTACATTTACTGTGTACTGCTAAGAATAGACGAAATTAGTGATTACATCGGTTACATTTACTGTGTACTGCTAAGAATAGACGAAATTAGCAATACATCTGTTACATTTACTGTGTACTCACCATTTGTCAACTCTTGTCACAAATATAAACTTAGTATTTTAAGCTTTTCTCCAGGGACCATGGCTGTGGTTATATATTTGGATTTTTGTCTACCTATGTAATCAGTGACTTTTACCACTGATGTTTGATTTCCTTCAAATGGCTAGGTGTACCAGACTCCATACAACTTTATATTATATTGTATGTCAGTGACTTGCATTAGGGATGTGTTTTTCTCTGAGCACAAAGTGGCATCAAGCCAAACCATAAAGATTTCTTCTGAAAGTTGTGACAATATTTCACAGACTGTACCTGGCAGTATTATTTACAACTACTGCAATACTGTTAATGTTTTGGTGAAATATTGTGACAAGAGTTATCAAATTATAAATCTTTATCAATATTATTCAAAATAATGAAAACCATCTTAAAAATTTGGTTTTGTACTGATATTTAAACAACAATGAAACATCCTATATTGTCGAGATGTTAATCAGCTCAACAAAAATGATTTATTTACATGTTGCTTTCTTCTTAGAACAAATTGCTTCCTAAAAAATATTATTTGATGACAAAAGATTTACTCTTTGTTGTAAGCATGTATTTCATTTCCAATTTTAAAGAAACTCACTTGAAAAAAAATTACATTCCATAACAGTTAACATATAGCTGAATACTACTAATGTTGGCATTAACCATCAATCAATCAATCTTGCACAGATACATGAATTATGTTTAAGCTGCACCAATTAAAAGAATACCAACAATTCAATTTGTGAAATATGTAATGAGACCTAGAAAGTTTGTTAACAGCATAAAGTGTAACAGTCCTCAGACCCAAAACCAGTAAAACTTTGTTCGAACCAGTTAATTTTTAAAGAACTATACAAAAATAAATTCAAGAATTTGATTCAAACCAGTAAATTCCAATTTTCATTTTGAAGACTGGTGTAAATTGAATTGCATTTTGTTCCAATTCTTACTTTGCTTGGATTTACTTCAGTAAAGAATTAAAATTTAGCAAAAAAACGAAGGCATTTGCAGAGCATGTTTTACTGTTGATCTTCCAGATGTTAAATTGTTTCAGATCTATCTAATACATGTAAGGTCACACTGATTTTTTTCACGTCAGAATCTGGTACCATATTCATGGTCTGGTTTTTAAAGATACCCATTGACCGATTTTCTATATACAATGTACATGTATTTAAACATGATAATAATATCAAAACAAAGGGAAAGTTGGAATTTGTGATACTCTGGCTTACAGAATTTCGTAAACAATGGGGTCCAAGGCCCGATGGTTCAAAGTATAAACTTCATAGAAGAAAGGTTGTTATAGTGTGGTATTCCATTTATATTATAGAACTAAAAGACGATAATTAAAAGTGTCTGACCAGGTCAATGTCGGATCCCATGTTTCCTCCCAATTTTTAAAAAGTAAATTAATCATTATTTGTTTTTCTTTTATCTTTAGGACAGGAATTTTTCATGGCCACAAAAGGATATTATTGTACGTTGTGTAAAGAACACAGTGGTGATGACATTAGTGCTGAATATCACATTAAAACTGAATCACATTATCTCAAGTACAAGGTAATATAGGACATTAAAACTGAATCGCTTTATCTCAAGTACAAGGTAATATAGGACATTAAAACTGAATCACATTGTCTCAAGTACAAGGTAATATAGAACATTACAACATGATTTCAGTCGACCGTAAGTATGCATTGCTGATGTCACCTCAATAGCAGTGAGATTGACAGGCTAAAAGATCATTGATTTAGATTAATGAGCAGATTATGTTATGCTAAAAATTATGAAAATTAGTTATTTCCCTTATGGTGGCCAAAATGGTACCTGTGTTGCTAAGAGCAATGGCAAGGACAAAGAATTTGGAGTATAATTTTCTAATGATTTATAGATATTTGAACCTTATTGAAATCAGAGAATAATTATATAGCAAATAGAAAATTCACAATCTGTTACACCATCAGAATTTTGCTCTGATCATAGGAAAACAATTTGTTGTTTTCATTAAGCTTTGCATGAAAGTGGACCGTTTTACCTACATTAAAGGGAGATAACCACTATACAAATTTACAAAAGCATTTAATTGTAGAATCAAGCTGAAAATGTTTCTATTTATAGTCAAACAATTGTTTATCTTCTATGAAAATAGGGGATGCCAGATCGTATTCACTATTGTAGTTGAATTTACTGCCTGTGCAATCAGTGTCTATCACCACTAAAGTTGTGAGTTAGAACCCCGTTCATGGCGAGGTGTACTCGATACAACATTATGTGATAAAGTTTGCCAGTGACTTGCGACTTGGTTTTCTCTAGGTACTCCTGTTTCATCCATCAATAAAACGGACCGCCACGATATAACTGTAATATTGTTGAAAGTGGCATTAAACTCCATAAACCAAACCATCTGATAATATCACACATGCAAACTTTTCATTACATATTGTTCATGTCAAATCATGTAAAAAAAAATAATGCATAATAAATACAAGAATTAATTTCTTAAAGATACCATACAGCTGTTTTTATTAGCGGGTTTAAATTTCAATTATTTTGGACCCCAAAAAACATGCAAAAACATTACTTGACTTGTATTTTCATGATTGCTTTCAGTTCCATTGGATAATGTGTAACTTATTAATATTTTGGTGCTTGTAATGAAAAAACTGCTTTCAGTTCCATTAGATAATGTGTAACTTATTAATATTTTGGTGCTTGTAATGAAAAAACTAAAATAAGCTTTGCATCCCACACTATTTACCGGCTATATGATACTATGTTTAAATGGTTTTATTGTTTTGACATAATCTGGAATTTATTTTAGTAATACCACATAATTTGAAATTTTATTGCTTTTAAAACACAAATTTGTTGTATGATGTGAATCGTATATTGACGTGAGCACTTTTATTTATGTTTAAAAAAAAAGGTAAGTGATAATAATATAACCGAAATATGACTTATTGATAAGAATAGTTGGATTAACAACTACCTGAGTTCAAACCCAGTTCATGGCAAAGTGTATTCGATACAACATTATGTGATAAAGTTGTCAGTGACTTGCGTCAGGTCAGTGGTTATCTCCAGGTACTCCATTTTCCCCCACCAATTAAACTGATCACCATGATATAACTGAAATATTGTTTAAAGTGGTATTAATCACCATCAAACAAACAAACAAAACCTTATTGATAAGAAAAGGCCAATAATTATTTTTATATGTACAATATTTTGTCTTCCTGCAGGATTACATAAAGGAACACCCATTTTATGAACAAAGGTTAAACTTAGACAAAGCTGCTGGAATGTCCTTAATGAAAGATGAAGAGAAACGACAAGAAAAGAAAGAAGAGATTAAAAAGGAAGAATCAAAACCTGATGAAAAACCTAAGGAAAAAGATCCAGCAGAGGAAGCTAAAAAACTGGAACAAAAGAAAAAAATGCAAGCAATCTGGGATAAGCACATTAAATCCAAGCAACAAGGCAAAACTAAAACCAATAAAAACAAAAATGCACAGAGTGAAGAAGAAAAAGATAAAGGAAAAATACAAATTAATATCCTCAATAAAACTGGAATTAAACAAGCTCCTCCGCCAATTAAGAAAAATCCAATTTTACCGCCATGGACACCCGTTTCCCAAGAGCAAAAAATTCAAGCGACAAAAATTGAACCTGTTAGAAAACCATCAGTTGATAATCAAGAACCTCCGTCTCTTGATGATTTCATAACTGTTGGTCAAAATGAGAAAATACCAGTTGTCAGAGATATAAGTAAAAATATAAAATTAACCACAGCTGCGAGTCTTTTGAAGAAAATCTCAGAGAAACAGGAAGAAAAGAAGGATTCTGAAGTAGTGGAGAAGAAAAAAGATATTGACCACGAGGAGAAAAAAGATTTAGAAATGCTAGCTATAAATCCAGATGAATCTAGACCAGTAGCAGAAATTAAGCTCCCACCACCTCCAACACAAAATCTATCTTTGCCAACCGAAAACAAGGATAACAAAATGGCAACATCAAGTTCAGATGAAATGTATACTTTATTCTTTTCTGATGACAAACAAGTTATCATATCATCGGATGACAAAGAGGTTGAAGAAACCAAAGCAAGTGATTTAGTAGAAATTGATGCTGAAGCTAATGTTACATTATTTTCTGAAGGCGAAGACGAGAAAACGAAAGATGACGAGGCCATGGAAAAAGATATAGAGAAAATACCTTTTGCTATGGATACAGATCTTGTTGTAATTTCCCTCGACTCTCGCTCAGAGGAGAGCAGTGACGAAAATAGTCATGTTGCAAAGGACGAGGAAAGCAATGAAAGTGCTAGCAATGTGGATCAAGTAAGTAATGAAAATGAGAATGTTGACAAAGACAAATGTCCTTTTAAAAAGGAAAAAGATGAGCCTGACTTGAAAATGGATGATGAATTAGCCACAAGTATCAGTAATGATAAAAAGACAGAAACAGTTGAAGAAATAAAAGATGTAGAAGAAACTTTAGCTACAAATCAAATGGAAGAAATTACTACTACAAATGACGATGTTGTCACTAAAGATGAAGACTTTTCCGCTACAAATGAAGAAACTACTGCAACAAATATAGAGATTACTGCTACAAAGGAAGAAATTGCCACAACAAATGAAGAAATTGCCACTACAAATGTTGCATCAATACAGGAAGCAGCTGAAACGATTGATGCAAATGTTACTTCTACTACGAAAAATGTATCTTCAAAAATTGAGGTTTTACCCATGACTCAAAATGCAACAAAGAAAGGACGAAGGAGATCACAAAGAGGTGCTGCAAAAAATGTGACAGAAGTGGCTATTGTTGATGAAAAAGAAGGAAATCCTATCGAAGTTGTTGGAGTTACAAAAGAGAAACCCATGACCAAAACAAAAACTGAGAATACTATACAAGTAATCCAAACACGCCGGTCATCATCAAGAATTCAACAAACACAATCTCAAAAAACATCACCAACAACAACTAGGACACGAGAATTAAGTAATTTGCATGATATTATTAATGTTGATGATGAAGTAGAAACGAATCAAAGTGAAAATTTGTCACCAAAAAAGAAAAAATATATTGATGGTAGTTCACCTACAAAGAAACGAACAACAAGAAAGTCGTCAACAGGAAATAAGATTAAATCTAAAACTCAGTCGAAATATGTTCCAAAGAAGCATCTACAAGTTGATATTGTTTCCATTTCGGATGATGAATATGAAAATGTTGACAGTGCGTCTGACTTTTCTGAAGACGAACAAGAATTGGAGAACATATCAAGCTCTTCTGAGAAATTTGAAACTAATATATCTGAACATTTAGAAAATGTTTCTAGCGACTCTGAAATTGAAGATAATGACACAAATGCAGAATTAGAAAATATATCGAGTGATGAAATGGAAGGTAACATTATGACTGTTGATGAGGTAGGAGAGGTGGATGAATTTGAGGATTTTGACTTTCATGACGAGGCAAATGTACTAGATCAGGTGGGAGACTCTGATGATGATATGGAGGTTCACAGCAATGAGAAGGAACAGGGTCTGGAGAAAATGGAACTGGAGAATATTTCTGATGCAGAGGATGGCGACTTTAATAAAAAAGATGAGGAGGACAAAATAGATGGAAATTCACATCATAAAGGATTGGAGAAGACTAGCACTCCAGATGCAATAGATACAAGCACTGGCAAGGAAAGTACTGATGATTTTTCAAAAGAAGAAAAGTTAATTGAAGGAGACGAAAAAGACTTGATCTCAAAAGAGACTGAAAAAGATAAAGATATATCTGAAGACATGGTAACAGTAGTAGATGAAAGAGAAACAAAAATAGAGGTAAAGTTTTTTGAAGAGAAAACTTTGGGTATAGAAAATATTGAACAGGAAAATCTCTCACTAATAAATAATGAACAAGATACAAATACTGAAACAATTGTGGAAGAAGAAATGGAGCAAACTACTTCTACTCAATCTACTGTTGAAACAGAAGAAATGAGAAATAAAATATCCATTGAAGACAGAAAAAAATCCACAACTTTTACTGAAGATGAAATTACAGTAAACATCAACATTGACCAAACTGTGCAAGAAAACTTGGGAGACTTGAGTGTGGAAACTCCTTTGGATAATGTTTCTAAATCTGACATTTCTTCTCTTGATGACTCATTTCAACAAGAGGAAGATATAAATGTTAAATCAACAAGGGGGCGTCGCCGGGGTAGAGGACGTGGAAGAGGGACTACAAGGAATACTCCTAGAAGAGGGAGATCAAGTACTAAAATACAACCTGAATGTGAAGTTGAGGAGGTACCAGTTTGTACTGAAGAAAAAGAAAAGGAAGTGGCAATAGAAATTCAGGAGGTTTTATCTACTGAAGAAACAGATGCACAAGAGACAAAATCTGAAGAGAAAGTCGAAGTTGTTGAGTTAGAAACCAAAATGAAATCACCAAAAAGAGGAAGACTAAGTAAGAAAAAACAAAATGAAATGGAAGTTGTTCAGGAATCTGCATCTGATGAAATAGGGGAAGTTTTGGCTAATAAATCACAGGAATTAGAGATTACAGCTGAAGTCCTGGAAACTAAATTACAAGAAAATAAAACACATATTGTAGTAGAAGACACTCAAGATGTAAATGTTGAACAAGAGACTCACAAAGAGAATGATATTCATAATAATACAGAAGGAGAAGGCACTACTGGCAATATTTTATCTCTAGAAAGTGGAATTTGTAGTGAAGTACAAGAGACTCAAAATAATGCAAAAGATTACGAAGTATTGCATAGCGAAGAAAAACCTGAGGTTATTAATTTGGATTCAGAAGATGAGATCATCGACACGAAGGATCATAGAAATCAAGACATCTCGGAAATATCTGATAAAAATTTAGAAGAAACTATGGAAATAAATGAAAATGTAGATAGAAATTCATCAGATATAAAAGAGATCATTGAAGCAATACCTGAACAGCACAGTATAGAAATAGAAAATAAAACTATAAACACAGATGATGAACATCAGATTTTAATACAGGATGATAATGATGATGAAAAGGATGTTAAAATATCTTCTGGGGAACTGCCCTTAGATATAGCTGAATACAACAGTGATGATGAAACTGACGTTTTACCCCTTGATATGGACGAGTTTATAAATCTGGACAGTTCTGCAGAATTAACAGAAATTGTTGATGAAAGCAAAAAAGAAGTTGTTAATTCAGAAGAGCAAGGCAAAAATAGCAGTCAGAAAGAAACACTGATAGTTGTGAACCAAAATAGAACAATAGAACAAGATATTAACATTGAAATAGACAGTTTACATACTGACAATGGGGGAAGTGATGTTATTTCAATATCAGACAATGAGACAGAGTCAAAAACTGATGCCCAGGAAAGTCAATCTGAAAAACCAGTTTGTTTGGAATTAAATAAAAACTCTTTAGAAACATTCAATTTGTCTATGAAACCTGAAATATCTGTATCATATGAACCTTCTATTGATAGTAATAAAAATGGCAATGCCTCTGATATATTTAATTTAGATTTCGACAATAAAGAGAGGTTACAAATATTCCAAGACGATGGTAACAGCAATTTTGATAATGCAAGTTCTTCAAGCGAGATCAAAATAGATGTTGTACTTGAGGCAATCGACAGTTTATCACGTGTTGATACTTTAGGAAATAATGTGTCCACATCTGATGCAAAAGTGGAGGATGAACCACAAGCAATGGAAGACGATCACGAAGAGATACCCATTGACACCACTGGTGACATAATAGAAAATGTTTCTGAGAGAATTAGCGAGGACGTCGACTCTAAGGGTAATGTAGATGCTGAGTTTATTACAATCCAGAACACTGACGAAAACAGCCAGGATGAAGAAGACATGGTTGTGTCTTCTGTACTTGAAGAAGGAGAAGAAACTGAAAATCCTGATATCAAAGATATTGATGTCGATGGTAGGTAAAATTAATATGTTAATTATTCAAAATATGTAAATTATTCAAAATAAATCCTCATCCTCTTTAATGTAGACAATTTTCATTTTAATTTCTTTTCTATCAATATAACTGAAGTACTTGATAGATATACAGGGCATTTTTATTTTTACTTTTCTTCTTTACACTGTTTAAAATACAAATGGAAATATTAGCTCAATATTTTTTTTTTTACCTCTCTAGCAATGCAATATTACCCTCTTTATAGATGTATAGTGTACACATCCCATTCATTTATATCAATCTTAATAGCTCCCCATTCTGCATTGTTTTTATGGCTTTATACACAAAGATCAGGGGAAATTATATAGGGTTGGCTTCTTTTTATGATGAAGAAATTTGTATTTTCAGATGTAGGTAAATTGATATACGGTACATGTACAACAATGTATCCGTGAATATATTCTACAAGGAATGTAAACCAACATATTTTCCCTAGGAAGTTTGTTGTTAAATCAATAGAAAAAAGATTTAATCCTGACTTAGGATGTCAATTTTGCCTTTATACTGAACAATCTCTCTCTCTCTCTCTGAATCTTGATAATACAGTCATTTATTTCTGTTGTAGATTGTGCAAGTGATGGCAGTGGAATTAGTATGGATATGGGGAGTGATTTTGAAGTTTTAGATGAGTGTGAATCAGATTAAAAGATATCTGGTTAAAATATATTCATACCACAGATAGGACTGTGTTTATAGTGAAATATTCTGCGTTTAAATTCATAGAATTCCAAATCTTGACGTGGATTTATTATGGAATCGATGCATGAAAGAGATTATTTTTAATACCTATTCAGGAAGAAGAAAATTCGTCAAGACAATGTGCTATGTTTATAAAATCTTGTGATTTTCATTTTTAGGATGAATGACTACGTTGGATGTGGATATCAAACATTTTTATGTGGATTCTAATATAAATTTTGAAGATGTTTTATTCTAAAATTACAAGACATAAGTTTTTCCCCTGTAGAAAGACCAGTATGCAGTTTTAATCCATGAAAAGTTAATTCATCTACATGTAGTCTTGTTTTTCCCCTGCATTTAAAAAGTGTTGATGTCAGACACTATAATATATAGTGATTTTTACATTGGGAAAAAATAGTGAATTTTGTGAAGGATGCGTTTGTTGTTATTTTTAACGTGTAAATATTATTTTTCATTGTTACTTGTTATAGCTATTTGTTATTACTTGCACAGGATATATTGCTGACAATGGTGGACTCCTAACTTGTTTTAGGGACAGGCAGCAAGTCAATACTATTGTGTTCATGTGAATAAGTAGACAATATTTTTAAATCATGTTAATGAATGAATTGCTCCATATTGGATCATTGTTGTATATTGACATAAAATAAAGACTTTTCCTTTTATTTCATTAGAAGAAATTGACTGAGGATTTAAAATAAAATAATTATACTGACATCATAAGATCAGTACAATCCTCTGAGTTGTCTTCTGTTGTCGGCAACTGGTGTTTCCATTGGTTGCGAAAGGATTTCAGGAACGATTCTGCAACTGTTCTGTGCTATTGCAAAAATATTATTTTTAAAGAGTAGTCTGTTATCTGCTCTTCATTGAAAATTATTCATCGATTGCAAAAATATTTCTTAAAAGTCAACACTATCAAAATACCAACTATTCCTCCATGATATCTTGACTTCTAGTGGCCAAACAAATATAGATAAATATAATCTTGGAAATAAAAAGATATTACTAACTAAGTGAGAATTTTACTCCTAGACAACTTCTGTTTATATTTATTATGCCTTTTTGTAATAAAGTTGAATACACACATTACTTTTGACAACTGAAATTTTAAATATTTTGTGTTTTTTGCATGGTGAAACAAATCGCTCTACAATTCTGATAAAAATGAAAGGCACATTTTATTTCCAACTCCAGGTGATGAACTGAGTTCTCTTATGTTTTACATGTTAATCCATGACCTACTTGTATCCAATTTATAAATGTTACAAAGTCACCTTGGGACAAAGAATATTTTGGATTTAAAGGATTTTGTTTAACTGGTTGTGTTTTTGTATGATTTGAATTCATGTTTGCATTTTATAATGTATCACAGTCAGTATTCAAAAAATGACTTCACACAAAACAATACAAAAAGACATTTTCATGTGCAAATCTTTGATATATGTCAATAAAGTCTTGTACATCTATGTTGGCCTTTGTAATACATTGAAAAAACGCCCTGAAATCGAAATACATGTACACTGAATGGGAATGATAAATGGACAGATATCCAATGTTGATGCTGTCAGGGATAGGCGATTCTGATTGGCTAAATTTTGAAGGGGGAAAAAAATAAAAAGAATGAAAATCATAGGAGATAGGATCATATAAACAAGATATTAAAGAATTATCATGGAATATCCTCTAAAGAATTGTCCAATTTCGTTCTGATCTGTCATTTGTAGGCATCCAAACTGAAAGAATAATGTATACATATGGTCTCAATTGCTCAATTCATTTTGATCTGATATCGGAAATAGTTGTTACTGGAATTACATATGCAATTTCCTGAAACGGATTTAATGTTTGCATTGACATTGCACTGCATGTATGAAGATGGGTGGTCATCAAAAAGGATCACCCCCTTAGTTTTCTATTTTGTTAGGGTTGTCCATGTATATAATATGTACGATTGCAAATTAAAATTATATCCTTCATTGAATTTATTCTGTTAAAAATAAACTGAAATGTCCAAAACTTCATTTTTCAGTTCTCTTTTGAAATTCATTTTTATTAATATGTACACATTTTAATCTACCTGGGAGAACTGATCAACAAAGTTGATTTGATTTGTTTTGATTTTTGGTGTTTTAACACCACTTTCAGCAATATTTCAGCTACATGTATATCATGGCAACCAGTTTTAGTGGTGGAGGAAACCGGAGAGAACCACCGACCATGGGAAAGCAACAGGTAAACTTTATTACTTGCGGCTGCGAGTCGACTGGACCCTTTTTGTAATTTATAAAGCCGTGAGCGAACCCACGCCGTATTGGTGATAGGCTTGTATGAGCTGTTATATCCAACGACCTGACTCGTTGAGCCACCTGGGCCCCTCAACAAAATTGAACTAAAATAGACAGAGTTGATCATTGGAATAAAGAGATACAAACAATTGAGTGGACTCCCACAGGAAAGGATCAATATTGAGAAATGTTAAGTAAATGTTTCAAAAAGCAGAAACAGAACTATTTGTTAGCCATTGTGACAGTTTATATAAATGGGGGCTTCAATTTCTATGGACCAATGATTAGGGTACTAAAAATACAGATAACTAATTTTGTGCTCCCATAGTTTCTTGAATAACCTTCAGGTACAGTTAAAAGTCTCAAGGTTGAAAATCCAAATTTTTTAGCAAGTAAATGGCAGGCACTTGTCTGAATCAAGGTATCTGTATTATTTGCTCTAATATACAGATATGATTAAAGTGGATAGTAAAGATACAATGTAGGTCGGTATACACAAGTGTCTGTGAAGTAAACCAACGGTTGTAAACAGGATATGCAAAATGAGTGTCTGAGGGAGATTTGCATGCTTTCGAACTATAATTTTTAATCATAAATATATCTGATAAATCACTTCAGTGCTGAAACACTGATTACTGGGTCAATGATTATTTTTAATGGTGTTAAGAACAAAGTCATAACGATGAATGCCCAAGGTTACTGGAATATGGGGTTAAATAACTATTGCAATAATGATCTTCCTGCTGTTGAAAGGGCAAATTTCCTGCAGTATTCATTATATCGAATTTCAGTCCAGATATCTCTCAAGTTTTGTTTTGCATTTTACCAAATTGACATGATACTTGTCAGGATTCTGATGAATGGTCATTGAAATCAAGGATAAGCACTATGAATTGGAGGTATTTTTTTTAGATAAACTTGGACAAGATGCCTGCAAATTATTTGAATAATAAGCCTATTGATTTCTGTTGACTATTTTTGTTATTTATATAGAACCATTAACATTTTAGAATGTATTATAACAAGAAGAAAACACCTAAAATGTGGGGGACGTCGTGATTGTATGGTAGTTGGATTTACAACTACATGTACCTGTGCAATCGGTGCACATCGCCACAAAAGTTGTGAGTTCGAATCCCGTTCATTGTGAGGTGTACTCGATGCATTATGTGATAGTTTGTGACTTGCGACAGGTCAGTGGTTTTCTCTGTGTACTCTGGTTTCCTCCACCAATAAAACTGACTGCCACGATATAACTGGAATATTGTTGAAAGTGGCATTAAACACCACAACCGACCAACCTGAATCTTTAAAAAGAATTTTTCTCAAGATCCAGTAAAAGAAATGCTACAATATATGCTGTGAAGTATCCTTGGGATATGCAAATTTAGATTTGTTGATTTTGTTCCACTGAAGGTCACATGGTCAAAGTCATGTGGCTCCAATGTTTAACGTAGTCTGCTCTGTGAAAAATTACATACACACTGGTTTAGAATCAGCAAGTATAAATGAAAGGAATTGGATCCAATATTTAACATGGGCTGCAATAGGTGAAATATTTTCTTAAGAACTAGTCATGGAAATATTTTTGTAAATGACATTAATCACCATTGTGACATGCAAATCTAAATATGCATTCCTGTTCTAGCAAAAATCATGGGCAAAACATCGTTCTGTTTTACTGAAACCGATCTACAAAAAACACGATCCAACAAATGAAAACATGACTGAAGCAGTAAATTATACGAAAGATGATATGCTATTAGAGAAAACCCGACTGTCCCTATAAAAAGAGTATACTATAAAGTTGTTCCCACTATGAACAAGGGAGGTGGTGACGGGGAACATATACCCGAATTCCATAGAATTAGAACCTCAACGACCTGCACAAGACTTGAACATGTCACTGCCGTTCCTCAAATCGTTGATGATGTTAAAGTACAAGACACATGCATGGAGAGAAACATCATCAAACATGGTCTGGTGACTACAGAACATAACATACATCATTAGATTGTCATTTTTCAGCAGTAATATTGTAAAGGGTTGTTCATATTTTAGTTTAAACATATTTTATTAATTAATAAATAATATTGTACAATACATACATACATACATGATAAAAACATATAATTAAAGGGATTCAAAAACAAGTTTAAAAAAAACTTATATTAATATAAGTGCATATTTTGACTTCCAATTTCTGCTTGGTAAAAAGGGGGGAATATAACTGGAATGAAGAAATGGTGTAAATGGCTTAGGAATGTGCTAAAAATAATCGCATACAAATAATCCAGAATACTGACCAAATAAAATGAAAATTTGTTCTTTAGATGTCTACAATTGACAACAATTTGTAATTAAAAATTCTAAGTTTAATAATAAAATTTGTTCACGACAGATATTGCTAAAGTTGGTGTTAAACACCAATCAATCAATTTGTAATTATAATAACACTTGCTCTGACAATATCTGTCCTTATTTAGTATATAGGTACATATATTGTCATCACTAGTTAATTTTTTTTGTACAGGAAAATTAATCAAAGAATGATTGACTTTTCACTGAGACATATAAACTTCTCATTGGATGAATTCCACATAGGACAATAAGTATTTAATTTATTCAAAGGGGGAGTTACTTCTAGGATCATCAACTGATACACAGGAAAGGTTTCATTTCCCTTGCAATAATTATTCTATAGTTCAATACCCTAATAAACTTTGCTCCACCATATATATCATCAATCGATTATTTCTGATCAGGTCATTGTTATTTTAATAGATTTTACAGATTTCAGTGTGTTTACAACATCATTTTCATAATGGTTGCTATTCAGTGTGGATGTAATGGAAACTAAATTTTACCTATTCTAAACACAGGACTGGAATAAGTTTTGCAGATAAATTTCAATGCCAGTTCGAAATACAAATAGTATTAACACACTGCTACAAATATGATTATGCTACCGACACATCACAAGCATGTGTAAATTCCCATTTCAATAGAGAAAGATCATTATCTCTAGAATTCAAGATTTGCCAAAAAATATTTCTTTATTTCATGCATAATGAATGAATTTAACTTCTTTTTATAAAATAAAAAAAAAATTAAATGATTTTATCACTAATCCTGTCGGACAGGTGACTATTAGAAGCTACTTGACTGACCGAATTTTGAGCTGGTACCAGACAAGCGAGCAAACATGATTGTTGAGTATGTAATTCAACTTATTACACTAATAGTAATACAGTTGGTGACATCATAATGCAAGTAATTTAATTCTCATCAATAAGGAATTTGATTCTGTACCCACTGAATCATATCATAAGATTTTGATCTAAAACTTAAGTAACATTTCTTTATAATGTTTACAAGATATGCTGCAGCTTCACTATCACTTTTGTCTATTTGTAATCTATATTTTAACTGTTTGATTGTCTGCCCGCGAAAACAGGGTAAACCTGTGTCCAACATCAACGAAACAAGGGAGACAATCTCTTCATGGTATGGCCTGAAATATATAAATAAAATCATAATTAAATACATATAACTAGAGGCGAAACGTAAACTGTATGAATAGCCGGTGAAATGATTGATTGATTATTGCTTCATGTCCAGCAAGTTCAATATAAAAAGTATATAGAAATGAGGAAACAGAGGGGTCAGCCAGGTCAATAACTTTTGACTGCCACTGAAAAAGTATGGAGAATTAGGTAAGGACGAAAAATTTAGTCTTTTGTGCCAATTTTTTTGTTTAAATCTACAAGAGGTTTTTAGCATGCAGGGAGCGTGGCACTCTCCAAACATGTTACCCATTTTGCTCCACGATCAGGCTTTCCGTATTGTAACCTGACAATCTGATAACCAGGGGATGTACTGAGCAGCTCTGGGCTTGAGCCCTGGGAACATTCACCTACACCCAGATCCAAGTGCCTCTTTGATGGCGCAGTCATCCTTTCCCATTGAAAGTCCTAAATACCTGTTCTCAAGAAGGATAACTCTAATCAGGAACGACAATCCATGTTATTGCGAAGAAAAACCATTGTTGTGGTTGATCGAATTATCAATAATCACTGTTCAGCTTTCTGAATAAATATTTTAAACATTTATTTATAAATAAGAAGAAAAAAATCAACTCGCCTCACAGCCAAATAGCCTTGGACACACAATTCCAAGAAAAACTGAAATTGCGGTGCTTCCATATTTCCTCCCATAATCATTACCATTTCGTCAGTTAATTTTAAATCTGGTTCCCAGCCAAGATTTCCTCCAGGTGAACTCTCAAACATAAATCCAAAGTCTATGTGTATCATGTGACCTTGCTTATTCAACATTAAATTGCCATTATGACGATCTTTAAATTGGAGAATGAATGAGACAATGCTATATCCTGCCATACTGATGATAAAATTGTGTCTTGCCTGAAAGAAATATTAAACAGATTAGGCATTTGTAGTATCAATCAATATATAAGGGGCTGTTGCAATTGTATGGTAGTTTGATTTACAATTACCTGTGCAATCAGTGCCTATCACCCTAAAGTTGTGAGTTAGAACCGCGTTCATGGCGAGATATACTCCATACAATAATATGTGATAAAATTGTCAGTGACTTGGAATAGGTCTGTGGTTTCTTCCTGTCCTCCGGTTTCCTCCATCAATAAAACTGACCGCTACGATATAACTAAAATATTGTTGAAAGTGGCATTAAACATCATAAACTAACCATCAATCAATATAATGCTCATGTAAAAGACAAAACTGATAAAGTAATTGTTTTCTGAACTACTGTAGAAAACATTATTCCAGTTTTGTCTTTGTTAGTTGTATTGGTGGAGTATAAAGAGTACATTAGTGAAATCACAGTCCATCTCTGAGTAACTGAAAAAACTTTATCACATACAGTGGAACCTGTGCAATCCGACACCAGAGTTTTCCGACATCCGACAAAAATGTATGGTCCCAAAGTAGTTCTGTTAACATAAATAAAACTTGAGTATTCCGACATCCTGTACAATCCGACACATTTCCCTGGTCCCTTGGTGTGTCGGATTAAACAGGTTCCACTGTATATGTATTATTTAATTGACTACAACTTGATATGATTGGTGGTTGAACTAGCCTCCCCTTTCTATGTGGTGATGGGCATTTATTTCATATGTAGATATCTAACAATTCAATTTCCATTGAAGAATGAAGGCCGCAATGTTAATGGTAGATTAGACAACATACTAGAGGCTCACCTGTTTATTCATACAATTCATGTTCAATCAAGTCTAGATATTCAGAAAGATGTTTGATTCATTTCACATATGACCCTATGTTAATCTTTAATTCAATAAAATAGGACATTTGGTCCTCTCATATCACTGCAACAGTAAAAACTACAACAAATCTGTTGTCATTCTCCAGAAAGGAATTCAACAGAAACAATTGCATACAAATCTGACTTGGAGTACAAAAAGTTATCATTTTGGATGTTGGCCCCTTTTGGCTCCATTTAACCCCCTTTATATCATGAGAAACAACTAGGTTAAATCTGGTGGAAAAAAATGCTGGCAGGAAATTGGAAATGTTTTTCTAAATTTTAGGTGTTGGCCATATTTTGACCCCATACATCTTTGGAGCAAAATGAGCCATAAAAAATTGGATTAGTTGAAAATTAAACGCTCCACATACAGACATCACCCTATTTGACATATTTGGATCTCTTGTTTCCTTTGTGTACTTCCAACCAACAAAACACAAAAAAACTTTCTACAGGACCATCCAATGAACATACCTACCAACTTCACTTCCAATTGGCTCATTGGTTTCAAAGAAAAAGATTAAAACTTGACAACACCCTGTTGATACCTTTGGATCTCTTGTTTCTTTTGTGTACTTCTGATCAACAAAAAGCTCAATAAAAGGCCGTTGGCCACTGGTCCCCCGACGCCAAGGTTATATCGTAAGATTAAATTTTGAAACTACTGTAAACTAGAGGGTCAGGTGAGCCTGTATCACTCATAATTCTGAAAGGGGACCATCCAAGGACCATTTTGAAGTAAAAAAAAGGGGAGTAACTCTGGTTAGATTTGTCGAAAAATCATCATTATCGAACTTGACCTAGATATTCATGAGATACAATTACATACCAAACCTAGTTTCAATCTGACTTTTTGTTCACAAGTTATAATTTGGAAACCAAAATATTAGCAATTTTGAAGTAAAAAAAGGGGAGTAACTCTGGTAAGATTTGTCGAAAAATGATCGCTATCGCACTTGACCTAGATATTCATGAGATACACTTACATACCAAACCTAGTTTCAATCTGACTATTTGTTCCCAAGTTATCATCTGAAAACCAAATATTTAGCAATTTTGAGGTATAAAAAGGGGCACAACTCTAGTAAAAATTGTCGAAAAATTGTCATTATCGAACTTGACCTAGATATTCATAAGATACACTTACATGCCACACCTAGCTTCAATTTGACTTTTCATTCACAAGTTATCATCTGGAAACCAATTCGGGACACAAGTATAAAAAGGGATGTAACTCTGAAAACCAAATATTTAGCAATTTTGAGGTATAAAAAGGGGCACAACTCTAGTAAAAATAGTCGAAAAATTGTCATTATCGAACTTGACCTAGATATTCATAAGATACACTTACATACCAAACCTAGCTTCAATCTGACTTTTCATTCACAAGTTATCATCTGGAAACCAAAAAGCACACGGACGGACGGACGGACGGACAGACGGACGGAAGGACGATACCCATTTCTATAGTCCCCTTCGACGAAGCGTCGGGGGACAAACATTTTAAAGGACCATCCAATGAACATTCTTACCAAGTTTGGATCCTATTAGCTCAGTGGTTTCAGAAAAAAATACTAAAAACAGAGAACAATCTTTTTGACACACTTGGGCCTCTTGTTTCTTGTGTGTACTTCCGATCACCAAAAAAACTTTCTAGAAAGGACCATCCAATGAACATATCTACTAACTTCACTTCGATTGTCTCATTGGTTTCAAAGAAAGAGATTAAAAACTGACACATTTGGGCCTCTTGTTTCTTTTGTGTACTTATGATCAACCTGAAAAAAACAAACTTTTTTAGGACCATTCAATGAATATTCTTATAAAGTTTGGTTCGAAGTGGATTCAGAGAAGGAGATTAAATGACAACAGACGCCAAGTTATGGCAATACCTCACATGACCCTTTGGGTCAGGTGAGCTAATAATGTGTTGATAGCTGTACAATTTTATCACAAATCAGCAAACCCTTGCTATGATATAGAAAAATGTTGTTGTTTTTTTTAAATTCTAGACTAACACTTTGGAATTCCAGTGAGGATTCTTCTCCATAAGTCTGTATGAAGTACTGATGTAACGTAATGTCTGTTTCTTTACCGATCTGGTCACGTGACTTACTATCAGGTACAACTTCAATAACACCACACTGCAAAAAATATACAAGTATTGAAATTACATTTACTACAACAACCTAACTTCAAGTACATCAGTTCTATAAAACAAAGTCATTGTAAAATATACAAAGACTTTCATATCAATATATTCTTCAAATCATTTATTTGACACAATCGACTAAATTCAAAAATGGCATGGTCCAAAATATATCATAGGAATTTGTGTTTGTTCCTTTCATATTTTGCATTCAACACTTTTTTTTTTCATTTGAGGTATATATTTGTATTAATTTTTCTTACAATCTCTGAAGAATTTTGTAAGGACAATATAATTGGACTATTTCATTTTCATAGCAAGACGGAAAACACAATATTTGAAGAAATACTGTATCTATCGGAGGCAAAAATAAATTGAAGATTACTGGTCATAGAAAATAGAAACAAGTACAACAACAACAAGTTATTGGGTTGGAATATATCATGTATTATTATCAATAACAGGGTTGTAATACTGTTACTGATCCCCAATACTGAATTCTATATATCTCTGATTAATACGTTAGACCTACCCCAGGAGCTGTTGGTACAACTCTGTATGGCATGAGGAATGTCTCTAGACCTACTTGCTGAAATATGTTCTTGAACATTTCTATAACTTGAATGGCTAAGGTATCCTATATTTCAAAGAAAAATCAAGAAATAAGCATATTATCATAACGTGTTAAAGGCAATACAATATATTTAATTGTGTATAATAATCATATTGCACACAGGTAATAAAGGGTTACGCCATGCACAATACGGTACGACAGCAACATTATAGGGATTCCTTCAATATGGCACCAGTTTGACATGTCCAGCAAAAGTCATCACCAGGTAGAATATGTTTGAAAAGTGCATAAAGGCATTTCATCAGGAATTTAGAAAAATAACCATTAAAGTTTGAATTAAAATGAAAATATAAAACTTTTGGCCCTGTCATATCTCTTAAAGAGTAAAAGTGCTACTACAAATCTGCTTGAACACTACAAACAGGAATTTTTCTGAGGAATTCAAAGAAAACAAGATTGCAACTCTTAGCCATGTGTCCCCCGCCGCAACAGAAAGAGGTGTAATGTTATCCATGTGATATATTTATAAAATCGAGAAAGCAGCCGAGTTGCAAGTCAAAATCTTGGGGCATTTAATTTGTCTATTCACCCTGATCATAAAAATATATGGCTTAGGGGTGGGGATCTCAACCATTAAAAAGTTCACTTCAGGTAGGGGTGGGATATGACCCCCCAGGGACTGACCTATAAGGCATTTAATTTTCCTAGTCACCCTGATCATAAATATATATGGTTTAGGGGTGGGGATCTCAATCATTAAACAGTTCACTTCAGGTAGGGGGTGGGTATGACCCTCAGGGCCTGAGATATAAGGCATTTAATTTGCCTAGTCACCCTGATCAATAAATATATATGGTTTAGGGGTGGGGATCTCAACCATTAAAAAGTTCACTTCAGGTAGGAAGTGGGGTATGACCCCCCAGGGCCTGAGATATAAAGCATTTAATATGCCTAGTCACCCTGATCATAAATATATATGGCTTAGGGGTTGGGATCTCAACCATTAAAAAGTTCACTTCAGGTAGGGGGTGGGGTATGACCCCTGGGGTCTTAGCTATAAGGCATTTAATTTGCCTAGTCACCCTGATCATAAATATATATGGTTTAGGGGTGGGGATCTCAACCATTAACTAGAGGCTCACATGAGCCTGTATCGCTCACCTGACATAACTAAGTCCTCTTAAGAATGTCTGCATGCCGAATACATCTAAGTTACTATTCAAATCCCATAGGGTTCTATGTTAAAACTATGTCTGCTCATGGCAGCCATCTTGGATGGAGGTAGTAGTCACTGGACACAATTTTAAAAGTATACTACCCAAGGACCATCCATGCCATATTTGCTTTAAATTGGCTGACTGGTTTCAGAGGGAAGACTTTTAAACAATTTTCCCATAGGGTCCTATGTTAAATCTATGTCCGCTGACTGCAGCAATCTTGGATGGAGGTCGGGCTCACAGGACATAATTTTGAAAGTTGACCACCTAAGGACCATTCATGCCATGTTTGCTTTAAATTGACTTGCTGGTTTCAGAGGAGAAGACTTTTAAACATTTTTTCCATAGGTCCTATGTTAAAACTAAGTCGAGTCATGGTGGCCATCTTAAATTTCCGATCAGCAAACGATTCACAAGTTTAGTACAGGATCACCCAATGATCATTCCTGTAAAATCACCATTCAATTGGCTTAGTGGTTTCTAACAAGAAGATTTTTTAAATTTCGACCAATCAGAACACATTATGGGCCCTGGCAGCCATGTTGGATTTCCGATCAGCGCCAAAAACAAAAATCTTGTATATGACCATCTAATGAACATTTCTGCCAAGATTGGTTCAAATCTGTCACGTGGTTTCAGAAAAAAAGATGAAAATGTGAAATTCCCATAGGGTCCAATGTTAAACTAAGTCGAGTCATGGCGGCCAACTTGGATATGCGATCGGCACAAAAATAACAAATTTAGTAGAGGACCATCCAGTCATCATTTCTGTAATGTTACAATTCCATCGGCTAAGTAGTTTCTGACAAGAAGATTTTCAGAGCTTCAACCAATCAGAACACATTATTGTCCCTGGTGGCCATGTTGAATTTCCGATCTGCACCAAAATAACAAATTTAGTAGAGGACCTCCCAATGAACATATCTGCCAAATTTGGTCCAAATCAGTTCAGTGGTTTCAAAGAAGAAGAAGAAAGTATGAAAAGTTTACAGATGCGGACGACGACGACGACGACGGACGCAAAGTGATGACAAAAGCTCACATGATTCTTTGGGTCAGGTGAGCTAAAAAGTTCACTTCAGGTAGGGGGTGGGGTATGACCCCCCAGGACCTGAGATATAAGGCATTTAATTTGTCTAGTCACCCTGATCATAAATATATATGGTTTAGGGGTGGGGATCTCAACCATTAAAAAGTTCACTTCAGGTAGGGGGTGGGGTATGACCCCTGGGGCCTTAGCTATAAGGCATTTGATTTGCCTAGTCACCCTGATCATAAATATATATGGTTTAGGGTGGGGATTTCGGTCACATTTTTTATACAGATTCCCCAGAGGGGTGGGGTTGAGCTGGGGGGAGGGGGGAATGTTGCATCCTCAACTTCACATTGGCATCTCCACCCACACTAAATATTAAGTTCCTATCTTTTGTAGTTTCAGAGAAATGTGTAATTCTCAAAACATGTACTTTTTCTATAAAAAAAACATGATTTTACAAGAATTTTTTTTTCGAATTTTGCCCAGTTTCGAACTTAAGCTAGAGATTCTTAATATAATGCCTGTGTGTAAGTTTGAAATCAATTGGTCAACAAATACAAATCTGAGAGCGCTTACAATATATCCGGACGGACGGACGGACAGATGCCCGGCATTTCCATATCCCTCGCTCCGCTTATTGCGGAGGCGGGGGACAAAAAAAAGCCACTTTTGGCACCGTTGGACACTATAGCATATATTGTGTCTACAGACATACGACAACAGACCTATACCATAATATAGCTACAAAAATTGTGCAGGCATATACCCTTTACAGGCCATTGTAAGTATTATACACAATACATAGCTTGTATACTTATTTTGCAATCAATGACTGAAAGCTAAAATAAAGATAAGTGAAAATACATACTACACACACACACACACACACTAAATTATGGTATATGGTAGTAATTTTAAACACATCTCCCGAACAAGAAATTTATTGTTTCTACAAAGTTGAAGATCTGTATTGAAAATGAGTGATTAATAAGTGTTTTTGGAAACCTTAGACATTTTTTGAGGTCATATATAATGCACACATCTAGCGAAAATTTTGATATGCAATGTATGTCAAGTCCAGTATCAAGCTTTATTGATGGTTTGTACATTTTCCATTTGACCTTTACGCACGTTAATATCTATTATCAAACAACTATCATGATATGAACATAATATTACTGTTTGTTTAATGTGACGCTATAATGACGTCACATTATCAAATCCTTGATAAACATACTATCTTTGATAAATTTAGCTAAAAATGGACTTCTCATCGCATGTCACATCTAAACCTTCGCCTTCGACGCGGGATTGCTCTTAGAAATAAATTCTCACAAAACAAATCAATGATACCATATATATCCTAACATATACCTGTCTGATATCATCTCCAACTTTAAATATACAGGCTTGCCAATACTGACTTCCCATAGTAACGTTTATATCATGTCCCATACCAAGTTCCTCTAGTTTGTTTAAACCACATCTTTGTACTTTAAATTTAGCCAGGAAAGGTGCTTTGGCAGCACTGTAATAAAATGTCAAAAGTCTTAAATCATAAATGATAGACATGTAACAAAGCTAATAATTATAAACAGTATAGCTGTAATGATCTAGAGGGGGAGGGGTTATGATGTTTAATGCCACTTTCAACAATATTTCAGTTATATCGTGGCAGTCAGTTTTATTGGTCAAGGAGAATCCAGAGAAAACCCACCAACCTGCCATGTCACTGACAAACTTTATCACATGAAGTTGTATCGAGTACACCTCGCCATGAGCAGGATTCAAACTCACAATGTTAGTGGTGATAAGCACTGATTGTATAGGTAGCTATAAACCCAACTACCGTATGATCATGACCACAATGGAAAAGTACCGTGTTTTTGTGTCTATTAAACGAACTGGTGCATAGAACGCACCCCCTTTCCTCCCCAAAAAATCTGGGAAAATTCTAGTCCCTATCTATAGAACGCAGGAAATTCAGTAAAAAATCCACGGCAGAAATCGTTGTTTAAATGGCAAAATACTGCTTACCACAGATCACGTATTTGTTAATCCATGTATTTTTGATAAATTTTAGACAGGGAAATGTTAAATTAGTTTTGTTAAAAGAGTTTAAACCAATTATTCTACATTTTGCAAGCGAAAATTAGCTGTTTTGTGAATGCAGGAAGTTTATCGGTAATGTTTAATTTGAAAACAAGTTCAAAACGGCAATGAAAATGATACGGATGGAGCAGTTGATTTTTTTTGTCGTTCTTTACGTGAATTACGGTTGTTTTAAATAATAAATATGTAGATATGTTTAATCTTTAATCAGTATTAATTCATCAAATAATGAACCGTTCATGTGATCAAAGATAGGCAAGCTTGGGTCAAGCTTGAAATAGGAAGTAATTACGATCGATTAAAAGAAAGTGAAAACAATACAAAAGTAATAACATTAATTAAGACCTGATCAAAGAGATTCTAATTTCTTTTGAAATGTACTCATATTGTGCCACTGCTACAATATATTATATAATTTTGACAGGTGTCCCAGTAAGTTCAATTATCTTTTCACACCTTGTTATACAATATACTGTCCTTGACCTTGTCAACTGCTGAAGTGCTGTAAAAATCGATAATTCAAACAAAAGGTTCAATACCCAAACACAGGTAATTTCACCCCAGGAAAAAATAGATTGAAAAAAAGTAAAATATCACACCTCTGATAGCAAACATTTGACATTTATTCCTGCATTCGTATGGACAATTAGTTCCGAACAATGACACCAATGTACATGTATTGACAAACATCGAGAATATTTACATACCTTTCAAAAAGGCAATGAAAAAAAAATAAATATAATTTTTATACAATTTTATTTTAAATAACACATATATAATGAACACAATTAATGTTATTTGAACAATAATTCACCGATCATTGGGAATATTGCCGTCCGTGAACTCGAAGCTATGCTACCGGCAACTCTCTGCGTGACCCGAAAAAAAGTGTCTGATACTTGCTCCTAT
Organism: Gigantidas platifrons; assembly: GCA_002080005.1. Lineage (NCBI taxonomy): Eukaryota > Metazoa > Mollusca > Bivalvia > Mytilida > Modiolidae > Gigantidas > Gigantidas platifrons. Next base: position 771,858 of record MJUT01029485.1, on the reverse strand, counting down.
GCATAAAACGCACCCCACCTACAAATTATCCTTTTAAAGCTTAAGACCGCATTCTATACATACCTAAAAACGGTAATTATCTAGGAATCATGTAATAAAGCTAATAATTATTAATTACAGTTGTGTATTATGGCTATAATTATCTACGAGTCATGTCACATTTATTGTTCTTCTGATCGACCAAAAATGTATGGTAGCAAGGTTCTTTTAAAAAAATAATAGGTCTAAGAATCTTCCAGGATATAAAAATAGGGGGATTCAAATATTATGAAATCTGATTGGTTCATGTCAGAATTTCCCCCAACTCATAAAAAAAATAATGCTTTATGTAAGAATGTCTATAACTAGTCTATTTCTGAAACAATAAATACCTTTGCATGGGCGTACCAGAGTTATAATCTATCTCTGTGACAATAGCTTCTGGATTAGAAGGTAAATAACACCCTGAAATTTAAAAAAAAATCAGAGATATTGATATAATACATTTTCAATAACATTTACTTCTAGATTCCCTTAACCCACTGTTGGTGGGGGGAAAAAGACTCACTTGAAAATGTGACTAAACACTAGAGGCTCAGCTGGTTCATTCATACAATTTATGTTTCATCAAGTCTTGACTTTTAGAAAAGAAATTCCATTTAGTTCACATATGGTTCTATGTTAATCTTTATTCCATGAAAATATTACTTTTAGTCCTGTCTCTAAAATGGTAAAAGCTACAACAAATCTGTTGCCATACCCCACAGGAACTTTTCAAAGGAATTTAATGGAAAAACAGCACACAAATCAGACATAAAAAAGAGTCATTATTTTGGCTATTCATCCCATTTGGTCATCTTTGACCCCTTTTATCTCAGAACAATAAAACCTAGGCCAAATCTTGGCAAGAAATTTCAAAAGGAATCTAAAGAAAAAGACCTATCAAAATCAGACTTGAAACAAAAATTTCAATATTTTGGGTGTTTGTCATATCTTGGAAACGGTAAAAGCTACATAAAATCTGTTCAATCTTCGAAACGGTAAGAGCAATAAAAAAAAAATATAAGCATATAAAATAAAGAGAATTTCATAAGGAACATAAAGATAAAAAATCTTCATAAAGATTGGTTGAAAAATAAATGCTCCACATACAAAAACACCCTTTCTGATACCTTTGGGCCTCTAGTTTCTTATGTGTATTTCTGATCAACAAAAAATATATATCCTTTTTAGAGGACCATCCAATCAACATTCCTACCAAGTTTGTTTCTAATTGGCACAGTTGTTTCAGAGAAGAAGATTGAAATGTAAAAGTTTATGGACGATGACGACGAGAAGACAATGGGTGCCAATTGATGACATTACCTCACATGACCCGTGGGTCAGATGAGTTAACTAAAATAGAGTAAAAAATGTCTCAATCAATCAGAGGCGGTAACTGCCATGTTAGATTTTGAATCGCTCCTAGAGTAACATTTCTGGCAAGTCTGTAGTAGTTCTAGAAAAGAAGAAAATGTCTAGGCCAATCTTGGATTTCTAATCACTTCAAAAAAATACAACACTTCTTCAGGATCGTACTTTTGATGGCTGGGAATGCAGTGGTTCTGAAGAAATTGAAAGGTGAAAATCTTACTACATATGTTCAGATGGATGCTGGACACTTTTCAATCATAATTCTGGATTAGCTGAGCTAAAAAATGCATCAATACTAAGTGAAAAATAAATATTCTATATGCCTTCCACGTATGCAACATTCTATAATTTGGAATTTTAGACCCTTTTTAAAAACAAATTAGCAAATAATTTCATAGCCCATCAATAATCCATTAACATGATCATTTTGCAGCATTAATGTTGGATAAAATAAAAAAAGTAAAAAAAAATGAAATTTCCCCCTTTTTGGCCTTTTTTATGTCAAAAAACAGTAATAGTTACATACCTGATAATAACTCTATGCATTTTTCTGAAAAGGATTTTCCAAAGGAATTCATTTAAAGAAAACCCATCAAAATTAGATAAAAATAAGGTCTCTGTGTACAAGTAACAAAAAGCCATTTTTGCACTTTAGCGTTTCTCATTTGGAAATAGATAGGGTTACAATACCCTAAATCTATACCAACCTTTAATCAGTGCCAAGGATCATTGTGTTCAAAATTCAGAAGGATCTGTCAATTAGAACTTTAGTTATTGCATGGAAACCATTATAAGTATGGACAGATGACAACAGCACCATAACATAATAAGACAACAAAAGTTTTGTATTTGTATAAAAAATCATTAAAATTGGTTGAAAAATAAGTAACCGTTTTTGGAACCTCTTGCTTGTGTATCGGGTGTCTGATTGAAAAAAAAAATCCAACCTTTGTAGAGGGCTGACCATCCAATGAATATTCCTACCAAGTTCTAATTGGCCCAGTGGTTTCAGAGAAGAGGATTGAAATGTAAAAGTTTACAGACGTCAACATAGGACACAAACAGATGACAATACCTCGCAATACCATTTGGGTCAAGTGATTAAAAACCGTCCCATTATTTATAGGATGTGAAACTCAATTCAAAAATTCTAACTCACTCCAAAATAATATGTGTGTAAATTAAAATCAAGAGTATATTACCTGGCCTCAGCTGAATTTTCTTTAATTCTTCTAAACAGGCCTTTTTCCTCTCTGGACCTTTTGGGAAGGGTCTGAAATAATAGCAACATTCTGTTATATTACTATTCAAATATCCTGAAATATGTTACTTCCACACTTAGATTCGGTAGATTGTAAGTTCCAGCCGCAGTCAGGTCAAACCAAAGATTATAAAATTGGTATTTGCTGAGTCTCCGCTAAGCATGCAGCGTTTAAAAATATTTTTTGCTCAAAATCTAAAATTGATTGAACAGAATCTGTACTAATGTCCAGTTAAGTGATACAGGCTCAGGTGAGCCTCTAGTTTGTAGATTAGTTATACTGTTAAATGTCATCAATTCCTTGAATTTCAAAGTATTCAGTCTGTTTCTATTATTTTGTTTAATGTACAATTGCAATTTTCTTTGGTCATAAAAGTGATCACATGAAAATAAATAGTGGACTTCATCACCAATTTGATTTCTTTGGGCATAATGTACAAATTCTTTGTATATTGTGCCAGCAACCACATTCAATCAACAATTTACAATTCGATGCTCTGAATATACGAAAAGTAATTGTAATGTGTTTGTCTTCTAAAATATTGAAATAACTTTCAAATTCCAGGGTATCTTTACTAAATTATGACACACCTTGTCAAAGGAAGTAATTATAATTACAAATTGACTTGGGCCGTCGTGGCCACGATTGTTGTGGTAGTTAGATTTACAACTACTTGTGCAATCAGTGCCTATCACCACTAAAGTTGTGAGTTCAAAATCCCATTCATGGTATTGTGTACTCTATACAACATTATGTGACAAAGTTTGTCAGTGACTTGCGACAGGCTGTTTTCTCCGGTTTCCTCCACCAATAAAACTGACTGCCATGATATAATTGACATATTGTTGAAAATGGCTTTAACACCATAAACCAAACCAAACCTGTTATATTCCCCTTTTGAAAATCATTTTTAATCTATCTGTTATCTCCCTCTTTTACTTTATAAGGCATTCAGTTTTAGATCTAATATAAATACATTTGTATCATAACAATATCTGATATATTAATTTTACCCTAAAATAATTACATTTACTTAAAAAATAAATTAAAAACATTACACTATAAAATGTTATGTATGTATGTCTCTTGACCAAAAAATAAATATACAGATAAATATCTGTCTGACCTGATAGTTCCAGATATTGATGTGATTTCATCAAAGAATTCAAATTCTCTTCGATAAAACTCTAAAGCAGGTCCAGAAAGTGATTTCTTTATACGGTCCATTAATGTATCTAACAGATCCCCAATCTGACCTAAAATAGAATTAAATAACTTGTAAATTAAATTTGCAACAACTAACATTTCCTTATATATCCTCAATGCGTCTGACCTCGTCACCTTTGCATTTTTCATGTGTAGTCAGGCTATCGTCCAACATTCGCGCATTCGCCAAGCTAGTTAGTTAGCAGATGCAAAATTCTAAAATGTTCAAATTTGGTACCAGGAAACTCCCAGAATGGAGGATGATTTTGCATCATTTATCCAAGAGCTTTTAAAGGCCTAAGTAAGCAACCATAATCTGCACTAAAATTTGTAATCTATGCTCTGCAACCTTCTCCCCCTACATTTAGAAAACAACCTCCTACTTTTATTGCTGTTACTCAAGGTAAATATATTTTTCTAAGATGAACTCTCCTTTTGAACAAATATAATACATATTGTCCTTTGTAAAGTTCATTGCACCTATTAGCAGGACTGAGTGTCATCCAGGAAATTTACCAAAGTTGAAATTCTAATAGTTTGAAATATAATTGTTACATGTCACAGGTATTATTTTTCTGGATTTCAAAAACATAGCAGCACTGGGGGTAGGAGGGGGGTAGTACGTTTCCAATAAAAAATAATTTACCAAATTTACCAAAGCTGGAATTCAAATATTTTGATTTCCAATGATTCAATGTCACAGCTATTGTACTTCTAATGAGCTAAAACATGATGTTTCTCTTCCATTTGGCTCCATAAATGCTATCAATGATACCTATTACCTAGTGGGGCTTGGGTGAGCTAAAAATGTTAGAACAGATGGACTCTATGCTTTTATACTGACAACATTTCTCACTCTGCTTGGAGGCAGGGACAATGTAGAAACTATCACATTTAACATGCTCTTTGGTGAAAACAAATATTTCCATGAATAAAATATTGCTATATGGTACATTTCTCCCAAACTTAACTTACTATCTTTTATTGTAGAATCTTCGTCTGTAAATTTGTTGGTCTGCATGTTCCATAACAGTTGATGTGCCAGTAACTGTGATTTTTTGGCTGCCCATAAAATAAAATCTAGCACATATCCCATCTGAAAAATTAGTAGCAAAAAGGTCAGTATTATAGTCACAACAGAATTGTATCATTGAATGATTGACAGGTGTTTAATGCCACCTTTAGCAGTATCATAAAAAGATTAGGACTTGGCTGCTACACTTAGACAATTTTCCATCAGAAAAGCTCAACTGAGACTCTGGATCAAGTGAGATAAAAACTTAAAAAGGATTGAAGAAGCTTGCCAATGAAGTGTATTTTGTACTTTGCCTCACAAAGGCTCTCTAAAAATATGGACCTAATCCTTCTGTTATGAAATATATAAAATATATTATCTTTATACTTACAGTATCAAACCTAAGAGCTTGAACAAGTTGAGGAATATAAAACAGTAAAGCTTCCTGAAAAATACAATCAAAACTAATAATATTTAACATTTCAGGGTTTCTATGCCCACCAGTCTCCACTATACTCATTACAAACTTAGTTGAGAAATCCCAGGCCACTGAAACAATATCTATGAAATTGCTTGAATATTTAAAATAAACAACAACATAAATATAGGAGAGATCTGTAGATTATACTAGCAAAAGTTGCACACCGTTCAATCACTCAGGTAAAATAAATAATGATGATTAAAATTCCTTAGTTTGTACCATTCAATCTCTCAATGTCCCTTTACGAAGTACAAACTAGTAAATATATTTTTGATTAGAACTTCATTTACACAGTCTTGTATACTGATCCTCAATCTACCCTCAAACTTCATTAGAATATTGTCTAATATACAGTTCCTCTTTAAAACACTGCCTCGTATACTTAATAACTTATCCTCATTCTACATCTTGAACTGCCAGTCCACAAGGTGACTCTTCTAGAAACAGTGTAAACTTAAGACTTACTGGTGGATGACATCCGAGTGCCCTTACTGCATACTGAGCTGTGAGTGGATGAGGAGGATACTGTCTGGAGAAGTAAGACAAGGCTACAACAGGGGACACTTTACACCATGTCAATATGTGTGTAAGCTGAAATACAAAATAAAAATACCAGGTACTACATAGTATTTTTGAAGATTGATTGATTTAATTGATTGATTGGTAGTTAATGTCAACTTAAGCAGTATTTCAGCTTTTAAATAATGTGCCCATATCATTGGTACTGTATTCATTTGATTGAGAATCATACACGGCACAGTCTAATTTTAATTATTAGAGTGATACAGTAAAACCTGTCTAAACCGAACCCCTATGTTCAGTAAGTTTAGACAGGTTTTCGGTTTACTCAGGGTTTGGTTCACTGTACTAGTATTAATGCTATATTTACCTCTGGAGCTTCTGCTTCTAAACTTTGAGGTGTAACCAGAAAATGGACTGCCTCTGGAATATGACTAACAGCCCCAGGATGAAGGCGTACCAATCGTGTTACTTCTTTTTTAACAGTTTCAGAATTACTAAATCTGCATAAAAAATATTAATGATATCAACATTACAAGATGAAAGATTGAAAGAAAAGATTCTGTTTCTACATCAACTTGTTTTCTCATAGATTTGTGTGTGTGTGTTATGGTGTTTAATGCCACTTTCAACAATATTTCAGCTATATCGTGGCAATCATTTTTGTTGGTGGAGGAAACCGGAGTACCAAGAGAAAACCACAGACCTGTCGCTAGTCAATGACAAACTTTATCACATAAAATTGCATCGGGTACACCTTGCCATGTGCGGGATTCAAACTCAAAATGTTAGTGGTTATAGGCACTGATTGCACAGATAGTTATATATCCAAATACCATACGACCACCACCACGATGGCCCCCTCATAGATTTGTTGTTATAATACAAACTTATTTTTCTCCTGACCTTCTAATTACATGGGAATACATGTACATTAATATTTGTGAAAATACATAAGTTGATATTTTATAATACATTTAGTTTTATACATTTGTACACCATTGATGTTTTGTTAATTACCTATACATGTATTGAAGTTTAAAATAATAAATAAAAAAAATAATAAATGAAAATGTTTCTTGTCCCTTTTGGTCACCATTTCAACACAGAAAGTAAATGCTTGTTTTTCAACTAGGTAAACCAAGCACAAATGATAATTTTTTCATGTTTTACCAAGCAAACGTTGATTCTGGGAGCTCTATTGAGGTATTTATATTTGCGTTTTTTGACCGTCAAAAACCAGTGATACAGTGTATAACTACGTTAAAACCAACAAGATCTGAACCATAAGTACAAGCAAAGATGTGCTGTTTTATAAGACTATTTATCCTAGGGACAATAGTCATTGGAACTAATAACCAAGATTCACAGTATGATTTTTATATGACAAAATAGTCATTATAACTGTATCTAATTTTAGATAGAAGTTATATACCAAGGTATAATAATCTTCATTATTTAGCCCTATAACCCAATATTACTTCTTCTACAAATCAAATGTAAAGGGGTATGGTGTTTAATGCCACTTTCAACAATATTTCAGTTATATTGTGGCGGTCAGTTTTATTGGTGGAGGAAACCGGAGTACCTGGAGAAAACAACCGACATTCCACAATTCACTGACAAACTTTATCACATATTGGATCAAATACACCCTGCATGAGCGGGATTCGAACTCACAATGCTTGTGGTGATAGGCACAAATTGCATAGGTAGTTGTAAATCAAACTACCATATGATCACGACCATAACAGCCCCCTAACCCAATATGACTTCTTCCAAAAATCAAATATAAAAGAAACAAATAATCTTACCTCAATGGTAAATAAACAGCCAATATCGGTGACATTTCCCATGATAACCTGACATGTTCTCTCCAATTTTTCTCTGTGACTGGTTGATTTAGCCATAAAGATACTTTATCATCATCTGGAAATTTCCTCTCTGGATTATCTAAAGGATTATGCCATGTGATCATGGCTTTAATTAAAGATGCTACAAATGTCAAGATCAGATTTCTCTTTTTTAGGTATTCCTTTATACATCCAGTACTGGTACCCTGCATCTTTCTGGTTCCACCTTCATAGATAAAAAAAAACGGTAGAATGATAATTGCTCAAACTAGTCCATAATCAGCAATATAAGCATGATACGACTGCAGTATGTCGACAAGGGAAAATATGAAAAGAAAGTTTAAACAGTCAACAATTCCATCAATAGCACCAAAATGAACAATCACCTCTCACCTTTACTCACTGAACACAAAAAAAGATCATGACATATGCCAAATTGCAAAATTTTGATCCCTTTTAGATCCATTTTTGAAACAAAATTGCAAATTTGTTTGTGTTTCATCAATAACCCATAGAGGTGATAATTTAAAAAAAAACTGTAATAAAATTGAATGAAAAATAAGAAAGTTCAAATTTTGGTATTGAGTTTTTCGTTGAGTTTATCTTCCGAAGTCGTATAAGATAGAAAAAAATCCTTCCAGATACTATCAGTAGCTCTCAGCCCAATCAATTCAAAGAAAAAAATCTGCATCGAAATTGGATAAGAAATAAAAATTTAATATACTTTCCAAATATCCAAATTTTATAGTTCTGATCCCCCCTATCTTCTAAATGAAATAGCTAAATATTTTTATGGCACATCAATATACAAGTATGGCCTTCATGAAAAGTTAATAACCATAATTATCAAAAGGAGATGTGGTTATTTCCCAAAACCTGCAGAGGCTCTTTCAATTTTTTTTTTATAACTATGGATATTAACTTTTCAATAAGGACATACTGTATAAAGGGAAATATTTGTGGCCGTTTAATTTTTGTCATCTGTGAAAATAAAACTGCCACAAATATTTGACAGTATTTTAACTTTGCTTTGCCATTACAGAAGATTCAAAACATGTATTTCTCCCCATATAAACCATATCTATATCTATACTACCGGGGGTACAATATTATTATTAACTGTATTCACAAAACAGAAATTGTAAATAATAGAGAGGGCCTCAACAAAAATATACTCTGTAGCCAAAATAAAGCCACTTGTGTATATTCTAGTCATTTGTTGTAAATGTAAATAACAAGTTATATGTATAATAAATGTGTTTAATTTTGAATTATGTTTATGTTCGTCCACAAATGAGCCTTATGGAATATTCATGTAGTTACTAGTTATGGTAACTTTGTTATGGTATGGCTTTTGTCGTTGTGAGTATTGTAATTAAATGAAAGCACCAAAGGTGATGTTAAACGATCGAACTGCTCAGTTGCATATAGATTTTTTGCATGCTATGCACAATCGCAAAATATCAGTATACTTCTCGAAAAAGATGTCAAACTTTGAAATAGTAAATTGAGAGCAAACTCCATAGAGACATCAATATGTTATTCACATAAAACAGCTTTTTATCCAATGTTCCAGAATATGTTACATTTTCTTGTATATACATTTGTATATATATAATAGTGAAAATTTTGTCAGCATGGCCAAGAGTGAAAGACCTTGGCAAGTCTGCTATTAACAGGAAACCTACATTTGTACCTCGTCTGAATTATCGTTTACAACTCCTTTACAAAACTCATTCCCACAAAATAAAACATAATGTAGATGTTCCTTTACCAAAGAATCTAATGGGATTAACTTCTTTAACCACAAGCAAACCATTGCTTGTAGTTTTAAAAGTTACAAGCATTATTCAGTGTTATCTAATATTTAAGAAGCATTGGGCGGGAGGATAACTACTAATATAATTATTGAATAGTGCCAAAAATGGAAAGAACAGTTGGTGTAGGAGCTACTACTATAACATGCAACAACCCAGTTTTACATTCTATTACATTATTATTTTATTTCCCATCAACTGTTTACCAGACACTACATCTGTTTTGAAGGGGCAAGCAAATTAATGTGACAGTCAAAGTTAAATATAGTGCATTCAGAACCATTTGTGGGTTTAATTTTATACCTTGGAAAAGGGAAATATTTTTCTATATGGGGTCTTTTTCGCGGAAGGGGAATGTGACTNTTCCGAAGACAACATCCGTGTCCTTTCCATTTTCATCTTTTTTGTTTCGAAGCCAACATCAACATTCAATTCCCGGAATTCCCTCATCCATTTACGGACACCTACTGGAGTATTATACAGTTTTTTTTTCATTATTTGTGTCCCAGTTTGTTTGCCGGTTGCTACTTTCATTTCATGTTTATTTTTAGGTGGAACATACTTTAAAAGCATGCATTGTTGACATAAATACGTCAGCAGTGAGTCAAGGTTAACAGGTCAAAACCTCTTCGGGATTTTCTAGACTTTTCATTAGATAGTACGTCAAACATTAGAACACGTGTTGTCTAAAGCACTGGTTCCCAGTCCTGAACAAAACTAACGACACTGACAAACCAGTTGAATTGTACAGCAGCAGGATATAAATAAACTGTTTTAAAATTTATTCTCAAATTAAAAACAGAAAACACACATTTCGGAACAGGACAAAAGTAGAAAGGTACAATTTTTGTACACTTGCTGAAATATTCACACGCATTTTTTGTTGTTCAAATGTCAATTTTCAGACGCTATATGAAAATCAAAGTCTCTTACATAGTAAAAATATCAATTTCTAGATATTGAAATATCCATCCGCAAAATCCGCGTTGCAACAAAGAAATATTGATAGATGAGCAAACGTGCATATAAGTACCCGATTTAAGGGGGATTTATAATATATGAATGTTGCATGCATGCACTTTCTGATATTTAAGTTACTCGTCCTCTTACAATTGACTCTATATATGGACTATATTTTTGCCCGGCGGAAGGTTGCGACACATGTTGTGTAAAGCAGTGTCTTCCGGTTTGTATTTCTCATGCACGAGCGCTAGCATTAAACGATATCTCACTCCGCTCGATCGTTTAAAAACAATTTATTACAGAATTAACATAAATAAAAACATTTCACACATCAAAATCTGTTATACAATGTACAAACACTGTTGTTAAATCAATCAGGATAATCCATTAAAACACCTGGACAAACCTGTCAATTACTGAGGTTAACCAGTTCGGCGATGGGCAATTTAGAACTTTGGTAGGACAAACTAGCGCCAATAAAGTGGACAATTTAGTGCCAGATTTTTAACGTCTGTCTTGATTCGTGCTTTGCAATCCTTAATGCAGCAACGCCAGGAAATTTCCTGTGACTTTAACATTTTATCAACACAATATCTATAGCCATCACATATTAAACTTTTTTCGCCTTGATCCGTCTGTCAGCTGGAGCTCCATGCCGTCGACCAGTTATTCAGAGAATGAATTTCAAATAAGTTTCAATAAAAACTATTAATTTTATATACATATTAAAATACAGGTACATGTAAGGTAAAAACTATTCACTATGTACATAAGAAAATGCAGTTTAAGTCATTCGGACAAAGTCGTACAGGTAAACAGCACTAAATTGTCCTTATCTCAAATACATATGAATGACGCTAAATTGTCCTATGATGTAAACGCTAAAATGTCCACATCAATTTTTTTCCGCAGCTCTAAAAAGTACATCTGCCAACCAGGTGATGATCACTTGATTGTAAGTGTTATAGTTACTTACAGTTGATATTTTTCAACTTAATTCCTGTCACATCAAAGGAACTTTTAATAAGGTTTGGTTTTAGTTGTTAATTGTTTGAGTGTTTTTATGATCCTCCTTGAGAAGTAACAATACCACCAAACTCAAGTATACTTTTCATATAATCCAACAGACGGGTCTACAACAATCTCTTTTCCCCCCGGAAATTCAGACACATTTTCAAATGGGAATTAATATAGAACAAAAAAGTCATGTGGGAAGTAGTTTGGAAAAATCATAATTTATTAAGCTGCAAGCAAAAAATAATTCAGTTTCAGTGGAAGCACATGCATTTTATTGTATACACAGAAAGTAGATTACAGAAAATGGGAAAATCAAATGGACCTTGCCTTTTTTGTAAAATTAACACTGAAACTCTACAACATTTATTTTTTAAATTTTTTAAAATAAAACCAATTATCAAAGAATTAAATACAATGATCATTGCTTTATGTGTCAGATCAAACTTATGTCTTAAATGAAGAAAATATCATGTTGGGTATATATTTGTATGATTTTGTCTATTTGTCAATTTTTTTTAATAATTGTAGCTAAATGGAAATTTAGAAATGATATCAAATATAATAATAAAATTTTGATACAATAAAAATGAAGCAAATGTTAAAAATTAATACTGCATTAATACAAAATCTCTCATTTTAAATAAATATATAGGAAAATTATTATTTGAAAATTTACCCACCAAGTTAGCATAATTTTCTGCTATCCATTTTTGTGTTTACATGTAATCAATGTTTATTCATTTATTTTTGCTTTACTCATTATTTTGGTCTAAAAACTAATATATTCACTATACAAATGTATATGTATTGTAATGTGTAGTATTGTTTTGTGTGTATTAAATTTATGCAAGCCTCAGGTATATCCAGGACCTCTGAGGTCATATATGTAAATAGGAAATAAAAAAAAAAGTTGAAAAAAAATACTCATCAGATCAATTCAATAATGAAAGACAAAAACTGCACCAGCTCAACATAAATATCACTATGTAATGTCTTATATGTATTATTTGTTAAATAAAATATAGTTTACACTAACATAAAATTAAAACATTACACATTTTGGTTCATAAATTTTCTTATTATTTTATCTCAGACATCATGATATTAAAACTATGTGAAGTTAGATCAAGTCCGCAGACCATGAAAATAAGACAGCACAAAAATGTCCTGGTTTACAGTAATGATATTATTATACTGCACTATACCACAGAGAACCAACAAAATCTGCTGTAAACATTACTTATTGCTGGGCATTCTCTATCCAGAGTTGTCGATCCTGCTACGCTACACCACATCTCTGTCAACGCTCATTAGACAAGATTTTTGTAAAATTTAGAAACAGTAAAAAAATCTACTTAAAATTGTTTTAATTATTGTAAATATCAATAAAGATGAAAATAAATCACTCATTTCAAATTAATTCTCTCTTAAAAATGATTTGTGATCGTTTTTAACTTTTTAATTTTTACCTCTGCAAAATAGTTCTCCAAGAAGTGGGGGTTAAATCATTTTTAAGAGAGAATTGATTTGAAATGAGTGATTTATTTTCGTCTTTATATTGATATTTACAATAATTAAAACAATTTTAAGTACATTTTTTTTACTGTTTCAAAGTTTTACAAGAATCTTGTAAAATAGCGTTGACAGAGATGTTGTGTAGCGTAGCAGGAACGACAACTCTGGATAGAGAATGATTGCTGGGTTGCTGGACATCAACAAAAAATCAGTAAAATAACAGTTATTTCTCACTCAGTTGCTATAGCAAAGTATATTATTAACCAATAAAGATGATCAGCTTGAAAAAATTAGAGGCTCTCAGCAGGCTCTGTAATCACTCACCTGATTCCAATTTTACTTCTAAAGTTTATAAAAAAAATAGAGGTGTTAATTAATTTTGAAAGTAGACAACCAAAGATCATTTCTACTTCAACTAAGCTTCAGAGCAAAAGATTCTAATGTGATTTTTTCTTCCTAGAAAAACCTGTAAGAAATGTTGATCTATTAATAGGTGATACACTAACATCTAACAACATCGGGGTCATGTCAAGTAACCTTTCATTCACCTTTGACCTTCCAATCATATGCAATACAGATAACTATATATCGACCAATCAGACAACAGATCTTGGTGTGTACAAAGTTTTATACTACAAGATTTGGTAGACTTATCACGGATTGGTCGGTTGAAAATATGAACCGTGACATGATCCCATATGTGATGTCGTAAGAAATCAGTGCATTGCTGAAGAAATAAAACAAGAAATGACAACAAACCTGTAATTCTAATTGGATGACTATATTCTACAACATCAGTGCTATTAGTGAATGCATGAAACAAAAATGATAGATTCTAATGTCTTCTCCAAAATAACTGCATCGGTGGTGTAATGGTTAGCATGCTTGCCTCGGGTGCGGTATATCATGGGTTCAAGCCACAGACTATGAAATTGGTATTTGTTGCTTCTCCACTTAACACGCAGTTTCAAGGAAAAAAAGCAAAGACTGCTTGGCTTGGAATCAGGATAATGTGTACGAATGGGACGACATATCTATCCATGGACTGTTGTTTAAGTGAGCTAGTACAATAAATATCTAACTAAGCGTGTTGGTCTACTACAAAGCAGGCCTCATCATCATCTCCTTGAAAATTAACTTGTTCTCGCCATGATATAGCTGAAAAATTGCTGAGTTGGCATTAAACAACAATCACTCACTCACTCTTCTCCAAAACAAGTGCATTTAAATACAGTCGAATAGCTCCAGTGCATACAATAGTCTTGAAACCAACATTAATACAAAATGTGCATAAAAACACAAACAATGTGAATGAAATCAACAAACACAAATTTACAAATTATATATACTGTATATACAAACTTGCTGATCTTTTTGAGTATCCTCCTATACTAGCATTTAATGGAACCATCCATTTTGACTTGGAAATATTTTCTGGTATCATCCCGCCAGACCATGATAAACCTAGAGAATGATGGTTTTCTGGGTCTTCAGCAGCTGAATAAGAAGACATTTTTATAAAAGTATTTGCAGAAAAAACTTTGACACAGCAACTACTTTAAAAAAATGATTATAATGAAATATTTTTTGTTTGCATATGTTACAACAAATACAAAGGCTATCGTAGTTGTGATCGTACGGCAGTTGGATTTATAACTACCTATGCAATCAGTGCCTATCACCACTAACATTGAGAGTTTGAATCCCACTCAGGCTAGGCGTACTCGATACAACATAATGTGATAATGTTTGTCAGTGACTTGTGGCAAGTCGGTGGTTTCTCCTGGTACTCCAGTTTCCTCCATCAATAAAACTGACCGTCATATAACTGAAATATTTTTGAAAGTGGCATTAAACACCATAAACCACCTACCCAACCTACAACAAATATGTTACATTCAAACATGAAATGAAAATCCAGACAAATTCTTGTAGACTTCACATAAATTTAATATGAACATTCCTACCAAGTTTGGTTCTAATTAGCTCAGTGGTTTAAGAGAAGATTGTAAACAGACAACATCTGTTTGACACCTTTAGGTCTCTTGTTTCTTCTTTTGTATATTTACAATCAACAAAAATACATAAACTTGTTAGAGGGCCATCAAACGAACATTCCTACCATGTTTGGCCTCAGAAAAGATTAAAAACCCTTTTGACTCCTTTGGTACTCTTGTTTCTTTTATGTACTTCTGTTCAACAACAAAAACATCAACTTTGTAAGGGACCATACGATGAATATACCTACCAAGTTTGGTGCTAATTGGCCCTGTGATTTCAGAAAAGAAGATTAAAATGTAAAAGTTTACAGATGATGACAACAAAAACGAACACCAAGTGATGGCAATACCTCAAATGACCCCTTGGTTCAGGTGAGCTAAAAATGAAATGATAAGCTTACCTGTAAATGGTACGATATTCTGAGTCAAGTATTTCTTATCTTGGTGCATCAAGTTGAAAAATTTGATCAGTGTGTTAATGTCCTCTCTCAGGTCTGATCCTTTATGTGTGGGAAATATAGGTCTTCTTCTGTTATAGAAATAAAGGTAGATTTATACTGACACAAAAAGATTTCATTTAGTTGGTTTGGTTTGGATTTATGGTGTTTCACACCTCTTTCAACAATATTTCAGTTATATCATGGCAGACAGTTTTATTGGAGTAGGAAACCGGAATACTCGGAGAAAACCACTGACCTGCTGCAAGTCACTGACAAACTTTATCACATATTATTACATGTAGGGTAAAGTGACCAAATGCCGGACAGGACCGAATTCCGGACAATTTCGGGTTGCATAAAAATGTGATAAAACCTATAAAACTGGTATTTTTATTGCAAAAACGTGTTTTTTGCATCTTAAATAAAGAATTTGCATTGTGTATTCTTTCTTTTATTCTGAATGATGTTAGCCCGCCAATGTCAAAAAGTGGGAAGTTTGACCTCAGAAGGTGACTAGGTTTTTCCTATTTTCTAAATTTAGACTGAGTTTCTATTCATGATATCGCTAAATCCCAAAAGATACAGGAATGAGGTTCCAAATAACTTGTATTGGAAATACTATTCTATTGTATTACCTTTTAAAATAGCTCGAAAAATTTATAATATTCTAGAAGAAATGTCAAAATAAAAAATGTCCTTAGTGACCAAATAACCGGACAGCTATTCTTCTTCTTCTTTTGTTGGAGTTCCCACCAATATGTTTCGGTGCACCCTCAATTAGTGATCGAGGTATTTTATGGTTTCCTTACATATTTACAGGAAATTGGTTTAAAAGGTAAAAAAAAAGGAAAATTAAACAATTACTCTAGCCACTTTTGGCTTTGTGCCGATTGTCCGGTATTTGGTTGAAAGAAAAATGCCTTTGGACAGGTTAGAGTAATTTGGTATTTTGGTCATTGTGTCCGCTATTTGGTCATAGTGTCCGGTTTTTGGTCAAGTTAACTTCTGTGATATAATATAGAGCCAAAACTGGATTATTGCAATTATAAAGCTATTTCTGCATTAAAATGATAGTTCAAGGACCAATAGATACTGTATTCTGTCCCTTGACAAATATACTGATGCTACATAACTCTACGACAGGAAACGAGAAACGTGTGTCCAGAATTTGGTCACTTTACCCTATATGACTATAAATATCCTAGATTCTGATTGGACAAAACACTACTTCACTCTCCATTTCAAAATGTGATGATCACCGCTCAAAAGTGCACGTGAGGTTAACATTACTTTTGAACACTGTAGCCATTCTCTATCCAGAGTTGTCGTTCCTGCTACGTTACACTACATCTCTGTCAACGCTCATTTTACAAGATTCTTGTAAAATTTTGAAACAGTAAAAAATATCTACTTAAACTTGTTTAATTATTGTAAATATCAATGAAGATGAAAATAAATCACTCATTTCAAATCAATTCTCTCTTAAAAATGATTTTCCCCCACTTCTTGGAGAACTATTTTGCGGGGGTAAAAATTAAAAGTTAAAAACGATCACAAATTATTTTTTAAGAGAGAATTAATTTGAAATGAGTGATTTATTTTCATCTTTATTGATATTTACAATAATTAAAACAATTTTAAGTAGATATTTTTTACTGTTTCTAAATTTTACAAGAATCTTGTAAAATGAGTGTTGACAGAGATGTTGTGTAGCATAGCAGGAACGACAACTCTGGATAGAGAATGCACTGTAGCGTGTACCCAAAAATAGTAACAGGGAAAGTCCAGGTTGCTTATTTTGAAAATGTATTCTTTTATTGGATTGAAGAGTTCATTTCAAATGATTTCTAAACTTTCTCTTTTGTATAATTGTATAAACGAAGAATCATACGAGATCGTCAACAGCAGATCGAGGGGATATTATTATAGTTTAGGGGAAGGAAACGTTGGGTTGTTAATAGGTGCATTCGGAGTACTGCCGTAGGTAACAAGACAACATGACACACACAAAAAACACTAAGGAAATTCTAAAAATTAAAATATTACTACAAAATTAAAATTATTAAGCAACTCAGACTCCACCAAAAACTGAGATTGGACCAAGTGCAGATAAAAGTCCTCAGTTTTTTTTTCCATCACCTGTAGAGTTGGTCATGATACAGAAAAAGTAATTGTGATGACTATTACAGTGAAAAAAAACAATCCAAAATATCACCAACTTCGGATTTACTCATATAATAAAACAATTGATGACTTTCGATTTCAGTTAATACCACGATTTATCAACCCCAGAGATCTGATTATCACCTCGGTCGATGCGGCCACGGTGACAATTTCATTACTTGTGTCATTTCTGAGAAGAGAATTGTTGAAAGTACAGCCAATCAGAAAACATAAATTTTTAGAGGATCATCCAATGAGCATTCCTGTCAAGTTTGGTTCAAAGTGTCAGTGAAGGGAAGAAATAAATTAAGCAAAAATTACTGTCCCATCAACTTTTTTTTTTTTTAAATCAGAGACTCGGTTCACATATCTTACTTACGCAAAATAATCTAGTGCAGTCGAGTATATTCTTTCTCTGAGAACAGTTTTACTTGTTGTGTTTGGAAGTGCATCTCCTTGCAAAATGGATAAACCCATACATAACAATCTGTAACAGCACAAAAAATACCTCAATTTATTTTCCATTTTTAAACAATATTGTCCCTTCAGTATTAGCTAGAGGCTCACATATACCACACACCTGATTTTATTCATACAATTTGCATGATTTATGTTCAATGAAGTCTAGATTTTGAGAAAACCTTTTTTTTTTATATTAATCTTCATATTAAACTCTGACTCATTAAAATATAACTTAAAATAAAAATTTTACAAAAATTTGGCCATTTGTCCTCTCATATATCTAAAATGGTATAAAGTACAACAAATCTGTTGGGACACTTTAGATGGGAATTTATAAACAAAAAAACAAACATAGACACAGATACTTAACTTGCTTGCCCTTAACACATGCATTCCTTGTATTTCATTATCCCTCCTTTTAAGATTCAACCAACACAAGAATCAAGAGACAGATTGAGCTAAAGAGACAAATTGAATTTGGGGATATTTTGGTCTAATGGCCAAGAATATAATGTTTTCCAAAACAACTCAGTGGAGAGTATATCAATATGGAGATTAAATTTGAACATACTATAGATTTAGAAAATACAAAATGTATGTCAGTTCATATACTTTATACATACCTCATCCTTGGTCCAACGACAGATAGATGCCTAGATATTGACGATGGAATTCTTCCCACACTGATTGATAGGGATTTTACAAGCAATCCAAATAGGATGCTCATTTGATCATTGCTGCAGTATTTTGCAATTTCTATCCTCTCAGCCAGAAACTATAGTTGAAAATTAAAACAAAACCTTTTATTGGAAAAAATTGTAACATTATCATAAAAAAAAATTTGCTCTGAAAAAAAACCACCAATGTAACCATCAGAAAAGCTTTATTTTGAAAATTAATACAATTGCATAACAATGCTTTCAGTAATGTTTTAGTTAATTCTTGGAAACTAGGTTTATTGATGGAGGAAGCCAAAGTACACAGGAAAAATGAATGACCTATAGAAAGGGGGTTCGGGTTATGGTGTTTAATGCAGATTTCAACAATATTTCAGTTATATCATGGCGGTCAGTTTTAATAGTGGAGGAAATCATAGTGCCCGCAGAAAACCGCAGAACTGTCGCAAGATAAAATGATAAAAAGCATTCGAAAACATTTGTCAAAAGAAGCCACAGAAACTCTAGTTCTATCTTTAGTTATATCTCATTTGGATTATTGTAACGTTATTTTATATGGTATTCCTCAAAACGAATTGTTGAAACTTCAACGTATTCAAAACATGTGTGCCAAACTTGTATTGAATCGCTCAAAGTATGAGAGTTCTAAACAAGCTTTATATGATTTACATTGGCTTCCAGTCAAAGCTAGGATAAGTTTTAAAATATTAATATATATGTACAAATGTTCTGTTGGAAATGCACCATCATATTTAACTGAATTATTGTCTCCTCAAGTATCTAGACGTACGCTAAGGTCATCTGAGTCTTCTGCAGGTTGTTATGTTATTCCTTTTAATAAGAAGAGATCATTTTCCGATAGAAGTTTCAGTACAATTGGTCCAAAATTATGGAATGAGTTACCAGTTAGTCTGAAAAATTGTAAATCTGTAGATATTTTCAAACGTCAATTGAAGTCATTGTATTTTGAAGATTATTTTTCACTATTCTGAACTTCTTGATAGCTGTAGCTTTAACAGCCTCAGATGTCAGTAATATTGTATTGTATATTGTTTTTGTACAGTTATGTTCATTGTATATTTTTATCTTTTTATTTTATTTTATTTTGCATTGTAAAACGCCATTGAATATGCATTGTATGTGTAGAAATAGGCGTTTAATCAAATTTTAAAGTTTAAAGTTTAAAGTCACCGACAACCTTTATTGTGGTCATAGGCAATGATTGCATAGGTAGTTATAAATCCAACTACCATACGATTATGACGGCCCCAAACAGAAAGAGCCAATACATTCTGGCGTACCAAGTGCAGCCCAAGCCTACATGGGATGAGGAATAACCAGTGACAGATCCAGAAAATATTACCGCTTTTGAATAATAATTACATGTATGGCTATTTTGATAAGAAAAAAGTGCAAAGTATCATTTCGCTAAACATGTCAAATTCATGACTTGTCATAACCAATGGTTTATTTTCAATATATAATACAGTAGGTTGTCATATAAAAAAACTTTAAAATTCACTATATTAAAAGTTCAAATAAACCTGAGTCCACAACTGATGTGGTCCAACAATAGGAGTGTTTGGCCCTAAAACATCTTCCTCTGTCTTAGCTAGTGGGTCTATCTCTATCTTGTCCTCTCTGAATATACCCAACTTCTTATCAATGGTCACTTGCCATGCTGCCGCCATCTCACAGAAAAACTGGGAAGAGATAAAATGAGATACAAATCTTTGATGGTTTGGTTTGGTTTATGGTGTTTCAACAATATTTCAGTAATAACGTGGCGATAAGTTTTATTGGTTGAGGAAACTGGAGTACCCGGAGAAAACCACTCACCTGTCGCAAGTCACTGACAAACTTTATCACATAATATTGTAATGAGTATGTATCGCCTGAGTGAGATTGCTACGCACAGCATTAGTGGTGATAGGCACTGATTGCATAGGTAGTAATAAATCCAACTACCATATGATCATGATCATGACGGCCCAAAAAGGTAATAAGTAATCAATCCTTATCATAACCAGAGGCACCTAGGAGCCTGAATCACTCACCTGGTTTACAAATAGGTATTGGGTTTTTTTTGTGGCAATTCAGCTTTACACAGATGGACATCCAGTTGGTAGTTGCATTCCATTTGGAGTCTTGGGGTTCTATTCATATAATGTTTGATTTTTCTGTTTATTACCATTTATATGATAAAATATGAAAAGAATTGATCAAAGGGAACTTTACTATAGCCTGGAAACTATCATTTTACTTCTTGGCCTTTTTTTTCCCACGAATTCATGGGGTTAATAACACCAAAATAACATTGTTGTATTCATTTGATTCAACAGGGTTCTCACTACTTTCAAATTAGAGGGAGAAGTGACTTCTCTTTCAAAGAGTTAACAGGCAGAAGTTGAAGACAACAGAGAGAAGTGGGGAGCCTTCTGAGAGTAGTCAATCATTAAATCGAAAGTTTGCTTAGCGACCAAATTCTTAAGTCAACCTGTCCAATTTCAATACATAGATTAAGAGCAAAATTAGTTTGAATTTTGTTGTCTTATTTGGTGTATACATTTTTTCAAAATGCATTTTGTTCAAAATCAAAAGTCTCTGATTCTGTAAAACTTATCTCTTGCGTGATTGTGTATTTTAATATGTGAAAATCAGAGACGTCCAGTGCTTTTCAACAAATATTGAGATGGTGATCTTAAATATCTATTTTCCTATTATGTCCTATGGTATAAACTACATCCTGTAGTGGAGACCATCAGTACAATAAACACAAATTACCCAAGGATATATCACACAATAATAGTCTTCAAATCAGTAAGTAAATTTTTAACATAAGAGCCTTGAGTCTCCATCAATCAAATCACATAACTGGCTCAGGTGGAAAATTTTGAATTTCATAACCAAATTAATAAATTTTGATGAGGGCTCCTGAAGGAATATATCGGTATCTACACAGTTTGTAAAATTTGACAGAGTTGATTCAAAGAAAAAGAGGTCAATGTATGAAAATGACATGGATGAAGACAACAACAGAAGTAAATGGAAGACAATATCAAGTCTGAATGAAACCTTTGGCAATTTGTTTGTCTGACAATTGAAATATTCTAACATAAATGTTACAACTATTTGACATAAAACTGTCACCTTCTCATACATACAACACATGCTAACTCTATATTTTCTAGCCATCATATTTGTATCATTGAAAAATTTAAATTAAATGAGATCATTCTTTCTGCAAAATGCCTTGCAGCTAATTTTTTCTTGTCCTAAAATTATTTTGACGGATAATGATTGCTTAAAAAGAATTAGAATTAAAAAATTTCCCAATTGAGACCCCAACATGTGACTTCCGGTTAAAAATTTTGTTTATGGAAAATAACATCAATTTTTCATACAATCAAAATCTCTTAAACACATCAAATTAATTTATTCTGCAGTAAATAACTACAATAAGAAATGTTATTCCTTATCTGTTCACCTCAACATTTAGGTCTTTCCTTGCAGCAAGAAGCCAGTCCCAGCATGACACAGCAGCCTCCATTGTTTTAGTTGTAAATTGTCTAACAGGGGTCCAGCATAGGGAGTGTAACAAGTGTCTATGACAATCTATAGAAAATAGAAACAATTATTAAAAGAATCATGTTACATTGGTTAACGAGGTGAAGATATTTATATATCTAATCCAATCAAACATTATTATGCCTTCTGGCATTTATATATGAAATATAATCAGAACTAAATGACGAAACCTTGCATGGTTGGATCAAATTGGCCGTCAAATCATGGGTCACACACTAATTGAAAACGAAAATCCAATTGCTCTACCAAAAAATCTGTCATCATGAAATGTTGTAATCACCAGAGTTCCCAAATTGAATTCTGTTCTCAGATCGTTCTCTCCTGTGAGAAGGTTGTATGATTTGTATGAAATTACATGTAAAGTATTATTTATACTTTTACATGTAATTTCATACACGTCAGTTGATTGATTTTTACCTTTGCGTCTGCCCAACACATATTCTACTTAGAATCATAAAACTTGCTGAATGATATAAGAACTGGGTCACTTTCCACTATTAATTCCTTACATAAAATATGCTTGATCAATATTGAAATTTGTCATCTATGCAATCATAATTTGACTAAAATACACAATTGGTAATGATTATCTAATAACAATGTTAGTACTGGTATTTATTTTGAATGCATTTATAATGTTCAAGTTATTGACTTGCCAACCACCCAGGCATCTTCAATGTTTAACCTATTGATCTGCCAACCATCTTGGCCTCTTTCTGCAGTGTTATTGTTATTATTTTGCTTCACAAAGGATAAATTCTATCCTTTGGGTAGAAAATCTATCCATAAAGCAGTTTAGCTGGGACAAAAGATTCAAAGTTACAGAACTCTGCTGTGTTTTGATATTGAGTATATCATTGTTGTGGTTTTTTTTAATGTCCAATTACTGGAATATAACAATCCTACCTTTACAACTAACAAGGAAAGCACCCACTCTGAACAGTGCCTGTATACACCCTTCATCTTCTGAAATCAGATATAGAACTTAAGTTAAAATTACACCTATTTCAACAGATTCTAAACAGAAACATGTATACATCTTTCAAGTGCTAAAAAAAAAAAGTGTATTTATTGGATTTGCATATTAAAACAATAAATTTCTTGTTCTATAACTTTGTATTTAATTCTAGCCAAAAATGCCTAAACATTTTGGTACAAATTAGTTTTTGTATTTCCTTAATTTTTCCTCTGTTGAAGTATACAATAATCATATCATAAAATGTCATTTTTCATATCATACCCTTTATCAGCCCTTGTTCATATATCATCCCTTGAGCCTATCGACTCTCGGGCTGATAACATGACCTAGGGATGATAAACCGTATGATATGAAAAATGCCATGCAATAATCTATATATATCATACCAAAGAAGAAAGGAAGACTTCCCCCTTCGGTTTTCTCTAACGTTTATATACTGGTGTAATGAAAATAAATTCCACTGTACCATGAAGGACAATGATGTTATTGATCGACTGACCACTCTCTCTCCTTTATAAAGCATCTATGTAATCAGTTCCTATTAGGATTCACTTCATAGAGGGTTGCTGCCCACAAGGAAACTAATGAAGCAAGTGTTCCTAGTGCTTACAGTAAGTTGAAATCATCAGTTTTTAAGTTTTACGGTTGCCACTATCACATGGTTAACCATTACAGAATATCTGTGTCATGGATAATTATGATTTCTAATTACCTTTTCTTCACATCATGACATTACGTCAGGTGAGCTAAAAAGGGCCTCTGCAATGTCCTCTTGAAAGATGGTGGATTTGTCTAATAAGAAAAAAAGGCTTCTGCAAAGCCCCATGGTGGGATAAATGACATCTGTAATGCCTGCTAGTAAAGTTCAAGAAGGGTTGACCTCCTAAGAGATGATTCTGCTATGTCAGCTGGTCAGCTGAAAGGTATTGACAGAAAAAGGGGTTTTGCAATGCCTACCGGTAAGCTAAATTGTTGGCATTATAAGAAAATGTCTTATGTATAAATGACCAGTGGTCAGTGGACATGTAATTGTATTAGACATGTAATTTAATATTAAATCACCTTGTTTCTTGATGGCTTTTTCTAACTCCCCATACAACAGTTGAGACAGCTGGTCATCTTTACAAATTGCCTTCATTCCTGCTACCTGAAATGTTATATTATTATAACTACACAGATTTATAAGTCATATAGTACATATTTAGAGGAGGAGGAGGGACCAATGAACATTCCTACAAAGTTTGGTTTCAACAAAGAAGTAGATTAATATATTAATGTCTAAGGACAACAACGATGAGAGAGAGGGGCATACAGCACCTAGTACATATTTGGAGGAGGAGGAGGTGTCAATGAACATTCCTACAAAGTTTGGTTCCAACAAATGTTAATGTCTAAGGACAACAAAGATGACAGATGCCAAGTGATGACAATACAGCACATGACCCTTCATCAAGTCAGGTGAGCTAAAAAGACAGAAGAACAGGTACTCATGATCCAAAAATTTGCAAACCATATAATCTATTGTCAAGCTTTGTAATTTTGAATACCGTACTTGAAATGTTCAAAATCACACTTTACACTGAAAGTGGCATTAAACATCATAAGCCTAAACCACTTTACACTATTACACCATACATACAAACCATTCACACCATCACTATTCTCCATCTGAGTACTGGTGACGGTTCCCACGGCTCACACCTACAGAGCTGCTCAGCACTTCAACACTTGTGGGATAGCGAGAACCATTTAGATAGGGGGTTGTCAGGTACAGAGCTGCTCAGCACTTCCCCACTTGTGGGATAGAGAGAACCATTTAGATATGGGGTTGTCAGGTTATAATACAGAAAGCCTAAACCTGCTTTGAGACTGCCACGCTCACTGCACATTCAAACCTCTTTAATAGATTTCGAAAAAGAGTAGGCACATTGTAGCCGCTACAGAAGACTAAAGTTTTCGTCCATACCCAAATATTCATACTTTTCCAGTGGCAGTTAAAAGTCTCTGCCCCGGCTGACCCATATATAGTGACAGTCTATATTGTTGAATTTGTTCTCGTCCTGAATATATATATGTCATGTGCCCGCTAGGGCCACTGGGTATGAAAAAGTTTGTGGATTATGTTTTGGTCACTTATGTGAGTAAGGAGTCTATTTACCATCTACTCTATTGAGTTGCAGTACCACAGCCAATTTGTAAAAGAAAAAAAAACAACAGTCCTGAATCTTTCCATACACATTTTAACAGACAATTATACATTCATCACCTATTAATTTAAATTTATTTACACGTCATCCAAGAAAATATAGACATAAAGGATCTAACACCAGTAAGAGGGCATGATGGAAAAATCTCAGCCACCCTAGGGAAAGATTTCTGGTCTCCAACGAGGCTCTGCCGAGTTTGAGACCAATACAAATCTTTCCCGCGGGTGTCTGAGATTTTTCGGTTTTGCCCTCTTACCGGTGTTTGATTCTTTTTCTCACTAATTTAACAAAAGGATATTTTTATTTGACAGCTATGCACTTTTAGCAAACGATGTAAACAAACAGAGTTATTTCCCCTTAATTTGTGTAAGCGTGTGTGCTTTTGATCTGTACCGCAAAATCTGATGCGAAAGGGATGCATGTTTCTATTGTAACCTAATTTTCGGGGGAAATTGATAAAGTGGGTGACTAGATAAATACACAAAACGTAAATCTTTAAACGATTTTATTGATACAATGACATTTTGCGAAACGTAACATTTTTAAGGGAAAAGTAGTGTGAAATTCTTATCTCACCCACGGGTTGAGACAAGGATATCTCACACGGCTAAAAATAGGAACTGTGCTGTCTCATTAGTGAGAAAATGACATGTACCAATTAACAAACTTATATAAACTACAAGTGTTCGAGAAACATTTTTATTGACTATCTTTTCAGAATAATTTGTTCTAGTTGGTGGTTGAATTTGAATAGCAGCCAATAATCTTCATGTACATATGGTACACATCCAAAGCTTACCTCTCCTGTATATCGACTTCTAAGATTAAGACTGGCCATAAAACTGGAACTGTCTTTGGTTACACTGGCAGGTCTTCTTTCTAATGTTGATGACTGAAAAACAAAGCAATTCATGTAGTTAAGAAGAGTTTGAAGATACCAAAGGGGTAAACATGAACTCAAACAGACAAGCTATTTCTTGGATCAAATTAAGTATGCTTATTATTACCGTGGTATATTATACAAAAATAAACAGCTACGCAGAGCATGCCATCATGGAATAAGTTGAACAAGTGTATTTTAAAAGCAACTGTGGACACAGTGTTTTGCTTGACACAGTAAATAGCTGGACACAGTAATATGCAATTGTTGGAAACATAATGTTTATGTCAAAAACGGTAATAGTTACATAATAATGCTATAATTATTTCTGAACAGTTTGGCCCTGAGAGCCTATCACTGACAAATAATAACTTATATGAGGTTATAGTGATGTTCACAGACAAAGTTGTATTAGAAGTGGAAGTGGAAGAAGAAGATTCGTGGTAAAATAATATCTCTCCCTTCTGTGAAGGGGAGACATAATAAACATCTACAATCTTAATATATTTGTATATAGTATAAACATGTGCTTCCTTAAAAGAATATACGATCAAGTGTAATATGCAATTAATTAAAATTGATTAAGAAATCTATAAAGCTAATTGACTCACTGCAAGAGGAGAAGCAGTCCGATTGTATCCAGCATAACATTGTATGCTTTCCATAGCTAATGCTACACCACTGTGCTGTTTTAGACCCTCGGTGGAATTCTCTACCTCATGGAGATACTGGGCCAGATGTGACTTTGTAGAGTTTGGGGCCCACTTCATAGATTCCTGAAGTAGTTGTTTACTGTAGGCTGCAAAGTCCTTCACTGTACTCTATAAAACATTTAAAGCAATATTTCTTACATTTTATTAGTTTAATATGTATTTCTGATTATTTATTAGGTTCATGTCTATATTTAACTTCTTATTCTAACATGACCTCCTTCTTTGGCTTTGTTAACAAACGAGCGAGTTATTCATTCGGTATAATCTCATTAGCACATGCGCCGGTGAATGTGACTGACTTTTCCATTGGCAGTATAAATTGTAACCCAAATAATGCTAATAGAGGGCGCAGTATTATTCGAGTTACATAAATTGTGTGCAACATTTTCCGCAAGAATAAATATAAATTACCATCTTCCAATCAAAGTTTACTGCCGTATTTGTACTCTTAGACATATCAGAATCGAAATAAATCATGGAAGCCAGAATGTGTTTTGAGTTTTAACATGGATTGGCAGATGGATATTAGTAAATTTTATCCCTCGCTTCCGGCTCGGGATAAAATACTAATATCTGCCAATCCATGTTAAAACTCCCGACACATTCTGGCTTCCATGATTTACTTCTTAAATAGTTTTTAACATTTTATTATCTTCAATTGTATTTTTGAATTTATATTGCTGTTAGTTTCCTGTAATAATAGTTTGATTTCTGCTGTAAAAAAAAGTCATGGAAAACACTATGTACCTGCTAACTAAATTTTATTGTCCATTTATTCCTTCCTTGGTTAAAACTATTTTAAAACAAGAAATAAGTGCATCACAAAATACGCCCATCTATATAAAGAGGGTTTTTCCCCTTCCACAGGGGAATCATCTGGCCAAGTTTGGTAAAGATCCAATATATAGAACTAAAGTTATCGTGTGGAAACGACCTTATTGTCAAAAATTATATTTATGGTAATAGTGACCTTGACCTTTGACCTAATGACCCCAAAATTAATAGGGTTCTTCCCCTTCCACAGGGGAATCATGTAGCCAAGTTTGGCAAAGATCCAAGTTAGAGAACTACAGTTATCGTGCGGAAACGACCCTGCTGTCAAAAATTCTATTTATAGTAATGGTGACCTTGATCTTTGACCTAATGACCCCAAAATAAATAGGGTTCTTCCCCTTCCAAAGGGGAATCATGTGGGTTAGTTTGCTAACGATGCAATATACAGAACTAAAGTTATCGTGCGGAAACGACCCTGTTGTCAAAAATTCTATTTATAGTAATGGTGACCTTGACCTTTGACCTAATGACCCCAAAATAAATAGGGTTCTTCCCCTTCCACATGGGAATCATATAACCATGTTTGGTAAAGATCCAATATACAGGACTAAAGTTATCGTGCGGAAACGACCCTGTTGTCAAAAATTCTATTTATAGTAACAGTGACCTTTGACCTTAATGACCCCAAAATAAATAGGATTCTTCCCCTTCCACAGTGAAATCATGTGGTCAAGTTTGGTCAAGATCCTATATACAGAACTAAAGTTATCGTGCAGAAACGACCCTGGACGCCCGCCATACCCAATCACATAATATGGCCCGTCTCGAGACGGGTGTATAAAAATGAAAGAGTACTAAGGATATATATTCTTTTATTAATAAGTAATAATGCTATATACCAAATGCCCACCAAAAAAAATGGAATAAAATTTTAGACTTGGAATGGAGCTTGAATTGGTCCTCTACAACAAGCAGATGCCACTTTCAGAAGAATTGTATGGGTGAATCATGAAGAGAAGAAACTAGCTCTTACTTCTATACAATGTTATTGTACAATATAGTATGCATTTGGTCAATTGGTAATTATTTACCTCTCTATCAGCAATATTATCTCTGACTCTAAACTTAAGTGATGTACCAGGAACCTCAAATTCTGGAGCTTCTTCGTTAGGGTCCTGTAAAATTAAGATACTCAATGACTTGGTATAGTGTGAAAAAGGCCATACCACAGGAAAGTTTATACTATTTAACAAATATTATAGCTAATCAAAGAACAATAAAACAAAAAACAAAAAAACTAGAGGCTCACATCAGCCTGTAAACATTTAGCTTTATTGATTCTATCCTACAACCCATTAGATCATGGGACATTCATGCATACAAAATTTACTCTTCATATCACAATGCTCCGTGTTTCAAATACAATTGCAGTTCAATTCATGCTTTTTCTGAAGATTTTTATTTTCCACATGAGAGGCCAAGACAATTTACTTAGGTAATTAAAATCAATGTTGATTGATATATAGTATTGGCACATACATTGCATTGGAGTGTTATTTTTAGTCTAAATAAAATATATAAAGATACTCTTCTAATGTAGCATAGATCTCGGAATATCTTTTATTATTACATAATGATTTAATTTGAAAATATTCATTGGATGAAAAGCTGTCACATGACATTCTGTAAATTCTGATATTGTTTGATTAAAAACCATATCTACTCGCTTTCACTTTCACTTTCCATTACATTATGCATGACGTCATTACTGACTTGATTAAAAGCCATATCGACTCGCTTTCACTGTCACTTGTTATGTAATAAAGAGAATAATACATGGCAAAATCCATATCATATGCCGTATCATCCAGAGATACCAATATCATCCAGAGGGCCTTTAGGCCCGAGGGATGATATTGGTCGAGGGTGATACAGCATATGATACGGATTTTGCCATGTTTTATACACTTTATCGTATATCTAAACAGGAGAGTATACAGGGTAGGGGTACGATAAAGGGTAGGGGTATGATAAAGGGTAGGCATCTGGCACTTTATCAAATATTCAAAACTACTGTATTTACCACTAAATATATGATAAAAAACAATTACAGTCTATGATTGATTTCTTAGGTCCATAAAACCTCTTATCGACCTCTACAAAAAACTATAATTGTATAATATTACATGTGTTAGATAAATTGTAGTGTAAATATCGTTTACCATTTCTAAAGAACTGGACAGTAGCTGTAATATATCAAACATAGTCTTCAATACTGTACCACTCCATAACAGATGAGGAAACCTGCAAATATCAATATCAATAGTAATTATACTCACTGCTAGATTGGAAAATTTTATTGAGCATATACATATACAATGGTCTATTAAAATTTCATATCTTACCACTGGTTATCTCAAACTGCCTTTCATTCTAAAAAAACAAATATGTATATACATATGTATATATTTATTTTATAATTTGACAGCAATATAACACAGTAGTTATATTATATAGAATAGAACTAGAGACTCACCTGAACCTGTATTGATCACCTGATTATTAATACACAGTTTGTGGTCAATGAAATTTCGGTTGAGTTTATCACCAAAACCATAAGAGTTAAGAGATAGAGGAAATCTGTAGACATACTACAGAAAGCTGAACCCCAATCAATTCAAAGAAAAAAACTGCATCAAAATTGGATGACAAATCAAAATTCTATATATCTCCCAAATATGCAAAATTTCAGAATCTGGGTCCCTTTAAGACATCTTTTTGAATAAGAATTGCAATTTTTTTTTTTTAATGGTCCATCAATAACCCATAGAGATGATCATTTTGCAAAAAAGTGGATGAAAAATAAGAAAGTTCAAATTTTGGAATTCGGCATTTGTTGGCCCCTTTCGGTTGAGTTTATCTCTGTAACCGTAAGAGAGAGAGTAAATACTTCAACATACTAACTATGATTACCAAAACTGATATATTTTCTGTCATTGTTCAGTATTGTTTGGAAAAAAAATTAGTAGAGTTTCAAAGGTATCTTGGGGGTTGTTGTCATATCAAATCCAGATGGCAACACAGGCCAGTTTTATGAAGTTGTCTAACACATGTCTTTGTTCTAAGTCTGTTTCTCAAATCTGTCTTATGTTACTTCAGGTTTTAAAATTTGTCATCAAGTTAGGTGTCTTAAGATGGTCTTAGGATATAGTCATATGCTAAAACATCGTTATGATGTCCTAAGTTGTTTGCCATGATATAGCTGAAAAATGTTTCATTTGGCGTTAAACAACAATCACTCACTCCTAACTCCTAAATATGGCTGATGTGTAAACTTAAGATGACACTCATACTGCCGGTACACAATACAGTCAAACCTGCCTTA
Source organism: Gigantidas platifrons (assembly GCA_002080005.1). NCBI lineage: Eukaryota > Metazoa > Mollusca > Bivalvia > Mytilida > Modiolidae > Gigantidas > Gigantidas platifrons. The sequence continues at coordinate 740,550 of MJUT01029485.1, read as the reverse complement.
TGTGGGCACAATGATATACAAAATCACTGTCTATAAAGGGTAGCCTCTTTTTTCCCTTGAATGAATAGTGGATATAATTTTAATCTGTATATAAAGGGCAACTGCTCATAAACAGCACATTCTCAGGCTTCCTTGAGTACCCTTTATATACAGGGTTGACTTAAAGAGTTTTGACTTAGACTTACTTTTCTACCAGTCTGGAAAGGTGGATATCAGCTACAGTCCTAATCCTCTTGTAAATGTGATTAAATTTCACCAGAAGGAACTGTGCTAACAAATCTAATTCTCTTTCCTTTACTCCTGTTTTTGTCTAAAATAGAATGAAGTAAAGCAAAAGTGGACTCAACATTACAAATCGAGACAAAATGTTGTCGTACAATACTATTATTTCACAGGTATATGTCGTTTAAAAATCTGTACTATATAAGAATATTCAATATTATTATACCGAGATTTCCAGGTGAAAGAAAAACTGGTATTTCACTCAGTGAAAGAAAAACTGTTATTTTGCCTGCCAGGGTCCATGACAGGCCTCCGTCCTGGACATAGATCCTTCTACACTGATGCTTTTTTGTGTGTCCTTAAAGAATTTCCCTACAAAACAAAATAATATGGAAACCCACAGAGAATAGTGGAAATCATATTGATTTACTTCAAGTGTGATGTAAAACCAACATTTACATACAGAAATAGAAAAATGGTTGAAAAAGTAGTGTTCCTGTATCTCACCTTTTCACTCATAGCTTCCAAAAATTTATCAAAAGCTTTATCAACTACTGCTCTTATACAGTTCCACATGCCTGTAATAAAATAATGAATGTTTTATCAATGTCAAAGTTTTCTAATCATAAGTTTAAGCAACATGGCAGGTATCTTATAAGAGGCAGAAACTGATTAGCCTTCGTGAGCACCTGGGTTCACCCCTGGTTTTTGATGGGGTCTGTGTTACTGATCTTTTTGAGTTGTCTGTGTTGTGTTTTTGCATGTCTTCGTCCTGAGTCTAGAGTGTCCAATGTTGCCATTTCTCTAGATTGTCCCTTCGTTTTTGTGTCCAATGTTGCCATTTCTCTAGATTGCCCCTTCGTTTTTGTGTCCAATGTTGCCATTTCTCTACATTGCCCCTTCGTTTTTGTGTCCAATGTTGCCATTTCTCTAGATTGCCCCTCCGTTTTTGTGTCCAATGTTGCCATTTCTCTAGATTGCCCCTTTGTTTTTTTCTAACATTTATCTATCTCATTTCAATTCCCTAATGATAGTAGTTATTTCATTTTTTTTTTAAATTCCAAAACATATCTTTTTGATTGTGTTCAATAATTGATAAAGATGATAAAAATATTTAAAATACAAAAATAACATGCAAGTTCTTTCCCAAATTTAATGTTTTTCACCATTAGAAAATGAACTTTTTTTTACATCTGTTAATATTAATGTTTTTATTTCAATTAGAAATTACTGTACATATTTTAGTAATTATGAATAAACAAATATAATTCCAAAAATCACTCCAAAATCAATTTGCGAAATGAAAATGAAAATGGATTGTTTAGTTTTGTCACAAGTAAAGTAATCAGATTTATTTCTTTTAAGATAATGAAAAGATTGATACCAGCTTTGTCTTTAAATATGGTACTCTCTTCTAAATACTGGTAAAGTCCTTGAACTGACTGTACATCATTGGAATATTCCACCCTGGAAAGAAGACCAAATTAGGAACAATTATAGTACATTAATGTACAGTCAAACAAGCCTTATGTGAATTTCGAAAGGAACAGTGAAATATGGTCACTCAATACAGGTGATCGCTTAACACAGGTTTGATTAATATGAGGTTTTATGGTGGTCAGTTTTATTGGTGGAAGAAACCGGAATACCCGGAGAAAACCACTGACCTGTCGCAAATCGCTGACAAACTTTTAATTGATATGAAATGCACTATGAAGGGAAATAAAAATTAAGGTCACATAATACAAGTTATAGCTTGATAGAGGTGGTCGCTAAAGCAAATTTGACTGTAACTTGATAGAGGTGGTTGCTAAAGCAGATTTGACTGTAACTTGATAGAGGTGGTCACTAAAGCAGATTTGACTGTAACTTGATAGAGGTGGTCGCTAAAGCAGATTTGACTGTATTTGTAGTGATACTCACACGTTATATTGTACCTTGTTGATAATGCAACATCTAAAATATTGTTTCTGATTTCTTCCAAAAATATATGTGAAAAATTTTGTGGTTCGAGAATTTTGCTTGTCTTCAGCTATTTTAGAATCTGTGTGGTTGGCGCATGTTATTTAGCATAGGTGCAATGAAAGCGGAACAGAGGATGAGTGATGTATAATTATGCAATTTTTGTGCTCTTCAATACCAAAGAGTTCCACAAAATGGTGGCATCCATTAAAATTATGCTTTTTTTTAACCGTCTGTGCGACTACACTATTGGTTGGTTAAGGTTAGGGTTATGGTGTTTAACGTCACTTTCAACAATATTTCAGATATATATCGTGGCGGTCAGTTTTATTGGTGTAGGAAACCTGAACATCCAGAGAAAACCACCGACCAGCCACAAGCCTCTGACAAACTTTAACTATACTATTGGTTATTTAAAAAGATTGAAATGTCTAAAATATTTTGTTACATCCATTGTTTGAAATAAACACACATCTTATGTTGGGCTTCTTTCCTTTAAAATATTTCTATATTTTACAAATGCACAGAAAAAAATTGCTTAAAACAAAATTTTCTCACAAAGTATCTCTCTGGACTACTGAAAACTGTTATGGAAAATTTAGTGCTTTTATTAAAATACCTGAGTGTTTCCAATCTAAAGACAGACAGTAAATAAATACACTGTGTAAATTGAAGTTTTTGTACTAAGTAGTAAACCTCTGTATTGTTGTCTAACAGCTGACAAATATTATTCCTTAAATCAACCAGTTCTGCCTGTTTAAAAGATAAAATACAGCATAGAAATTTAAGGATACAACAATAAATCTCTCATGATATTTAATCATTTTCCTACTTGTATATAAAAAGCCTTTACTTACACTGTATTGTCCATTCAAGTAAGTCACAAAGGACATTATCCCCAGTGTCATGTAGTATTTTGAAATCATGAAAAATTGACTCCTGGTTCAAATTTCAACCATATTAAAAGGGCAAAGAAGTAAAAAATCTGAAAGAGTATGAAATGTGGAGGGACTGACACTTTTCCATTAAAAATGCTAAGTCAAGCCTCTGGGTTAGGTGAGCTAAAAAAGTTATAAGACTCATTCAAATGAGCATGTACTTCAATTGTTTCCTTTCAAATGGGCATAAAACATACTTTAATAGTTTCTTTTTTGAATTTGAAAGCAGTTTTAGAAAGATGTTTGTCCTTAAATTAAAAACAAATTTCTTTTATACATATTATATTTTGCAATTTATGTTTATATCATTTTCCTAGATAAACATTAGATATTTTATAAATGGGTTTGCAACAGTTAGTGCAATGGATGAACCTTTGAAACTGTAACACTTTTGCTGTAACCTACTTGAGTAACTGTATCATTTTTCATGGCCACATTGTACAGGAGTTCTGATCTAAGATGAGCCTTAGACATCAATAGTGGTGAAACGACAGCTATTTCACAGACACCTTCAAACCATTCAGCAGGCCATAATGCTGAAAAAGTCAAAATCATTGTTTTTAGTTTAAACAAGATGAACTGTGAGCTAATGCTCACTTATGATACCCCCGCTCTTCGGCAAACAGGAAGTAGGAATCTGACAGGTCAAAAAACGCTTCCCACGATATGGGGTACCTATATGAAGCTTGTGACCAAATATCAGATTTCTACCATCAATAGTTGCTGAGAAAAATGCGACGATAAATGGGCATATATGTTCAATGTGTATAAAAATCAACAAAGTCGGCAAACAGGAAGTAGGAATCTGATGGGTCCAAAAACGCTTCCCACGATATGGCATACCTATATGAAGCTTGTGACTAAATATCAGATTTCTGCCATCAATAGTTGCTGAGAAAAATGTGACGAAAAATGTGCATATATGTTCAATGTGTATAAAAACCAACTAAGTTGGCAAACAGGAAGTAGGAATCTGACAGGTCCAAAAACGCTACCCACAATATGGCATACCTATATGAAGCTTGTGACCAAATATCAGATTTCTGCCATCAATAGTTACTGAGAAAAATGCGATGAAAAATATCTTGGATGGACGGAAGGACGGAAGGACGGACGGACAGACGGACAGAGGTAAAACAGTATACCCCCTCCCCCTTCGGGGAGCGGGGGTATAATAAGAAATATGAATAAATTGCTTTTACAGAAACAGGAAGTGAGTTTCCTATGTACATCATTCATTGGAGAAAATATTTACACCTTTTACACTTTTGATATGAAAAGTATGTTAAAAAGATACCATACACTTTACAAATTGAATAGTAAATTTCAAATCCAGCTGAAATTTTTTTAATAAAACAACACAAATTTGCATGCAACTTTGAAAACAGTAGTTATTTCTCTAATTCTGGTGAGTCCCTATTGAGTCAAACAAAAGACTATCAAATTGGTATTAGTTGCTTCTCTGGTGAGCACGCAGCATTAAGGAGAAAGAACAAAGACTGGTGGGCTCAGAATCAGAATGTGTCTGAGTAGGGTGACATGTCTATCCGCAGACCGTTGTTTCAGTGAGCTAGCACCATAAAAAATCCAACTAAATGTGTTGGCTTAGCATTGGTTTAGTACAAACCAGCCCTCATTATCATCTCATTGAAAATTAACTTGCTCTCACCATAATATAGCTGAAAAATTGCTGAGTTGGCTGTTAATAACTGATAGAATTATAAAGAACTAGCTAAAGTTCATAGTTTAATTTGATTGGTTAAATTCAATAATTCACTGAAGGTCTCTGAATCTATTTTTTCTCTCACTTATTAAACCATACAAAAGCAAATAAATAATTAAAATCCTACTGATTTTATAATTTTAATCAAGAATATTGAAGGGCTATGGGACAAAATTTCAGTTATATCGTGGTGGTCAGTTTTATTGCTGGAGAAAACCGGAGTACCTTGAGAAAACCACAGATCTGCCGCAAGTCACTTTATCACTGGATATTGAGTAACAAGGTCATTAATAAAACTTACGTGAATCATCTGCAGCAAAAGAAAATACAATACAATACTGCCAGAAGTCTATAAATAGTTTGTGTAGACGAGGTTTGGGATCCTTAATTAATGGCATTCTTCTAATCAACTGTAAAATAAGATTCGTACAATAACTTGATTTGTTAACAACTTTTTGACAATTGCTTGGCCTTATTTTCCAAGAATTCATGGGGTTAAAAGCATAAAATCAAACTTACAAAGTAACCTGATAGTGGTTTCTGAAGTGAAGAATTTTTCATATATCAGCCAATTAGAAATTATTTTGTCCCCTGATGACTATATTGAATGTCCAATTGGAATGAAATTAGGAATTGTTTTTTGACTAACCACAGACTATTCCTGCAAAGTTTCTATACACATATTTTGAATGGTTATTGAGGAAAAGATTATGTATTTAGTCCTATACTGGTTCGTTGAAACAACAGTTTGTTCCCATTCTATTAAACATTATTACATTATTAACATTCCTGTGAAACTGGTCGAAATTATCTCCCTTCCTTATATAGCCTTTTCCTTTTTTAATAAAAAAAAAAATGAATAAATAGAAAATGTTACTGATTACAGATAGATTTCATTCTGTAGTGCCGATATATAAATAATGTACATATATTTGGTACATTATGAATGTATTATAAATATTTTCAAGCATAATTTCTGGTATTATTTTCAAGTCAGAAACAGAATGATTTTAATCTTCTTTTGTAAATATTTAAATATAGACTAGAAGACCCTACTGTGACTGTGAAATGCAGAACAGCAATTAATAAGCTGTACCTTTACTTTTTACTTGTATCTATTTGATAGTCTCTCATGTTCATTTACATTCATATCCTTTCTTATCCTCTTTGTTCAAGTTTAAGGTGGTACCATACACTTCAGGTAAAATTTGATCTGCTTGTTTAATTTTCTTATTTTTTTGGCAGTGTGTTTGAATATATCCACTGTAATAAATATCAAAATTTTAACAAATTCCAACCAACAGACTCAGAGCTATAAATTCACTAGCCACATAGCAGCTTTTCTCTCTGTGGTTTTGATCACTGAGCTGCTTGAAATCTGCATACAAACATCATATGATCAAAACGCTTAACTGATTTTAAAGAGTTATCTCCCTGTAGTGTATGATTACCCCTTAAATGTTAGGAGTTATCTTTCTATATTCAATTGAATTCTTAGGAAAATCCCCATCAGAATGTAAATGAATTTATAGTTTATCCTAGGTGATGATACAGCTAAAATGAGGTTTTCCCCAAAGGAAAAATACACTGGATCCCCTAAAAATTAATTTCAGGTGACTCGGCAAGCAGTGATTTTGAAGAAGTTGAAAATGTTATAATTTTACAACATAGACAGATGATGGATACCAAGTGATGGTAAAAGCTCACATGGCAAGGTGAGTTAAAAAATAATTTGTTTGTCATAATAGACCTTATTTGAATGATGGATACAATTTTTAAAAGAGACATCAAAAGGGGTATATATGATACGTTTGGTCAAATTTGACAGTGAGGTTTCAGAAGAGATTTGAATATACATTGTATATTTTGCTAAATCAACCATATCAATGCATTGTTAGAGGTCACTAAAACCGACCGCCAAGATATAACTGAAATATTGTTGAAAGTGGCATTAAACACCATAATCTTAACCACATAAAATCACCTCACTCCTAAATACTAGGTCAAATCTTGGTATGAAAACAAATTAACTAACCACAGCAATAACAGGTATCAATACACCCAGGTTGCCAGCACTGCTAGATGCCTTCATAACACTAGATACTTTCTCACTGGTTCTCTTCGCCTCTAGTCCCATCTGTACAAATAACTCCAGCAGCCTGACCAGTAACTCTAGTTGATCATTTTCTCCCTGGATATTTGATGCTATGTTGGCAAAGGCATTTATAACATGAGGTGATACTTGTCTACAAAAGATGACCAATTTATTTATTTCATTCTACCTTTAAAAGTTTGGGGGAGGGGATCAGGTGGTGAGATTTACAAAGTAAAGCAATATTGACAAATGTTTACATAGCAAATGAAGGAGGCCATATTAGAATTTGTAATTAAAATTAAATTTTGTAATTTTTAAATTGTTTGGATAAAGATGTAATCACTTTCATTCAGCTGATACACCTGACACTGAAAAAAATGTTATACATAAATGAATGTAAGAAACCATATATTCTTGACAAACACCGCCACGATATAACTGAAATATTGTTGAAAGTGGCATTAAACACCATTATCCCTAACCCTCTTGACAAAATATAAATACCTATAACCTCTGATTTTTTCATCAGCAACATTCTCATTGTATGGTGTACTACTCTCCAGACTGACAGTTGTAAACATCTTCATGATTTCATGGTAAAGTTTTGTCTAAAAATCAAATATATACATTAATACAATAATTTTACACATTTTAAATGTATCCAGAAAATAGAATTAACATTATTTTATCTCTTTAACGTTTTTCATGAATATACAGTATTCTTTGGACTACATATCTGTTGACATTTACACTTCCAAATTTAACAATACTATGGTAATCATGTGAAACAAATATGTGATCTTTCTTAATTTAAATGAACACTTTCCAATGTTTAGCTATATTGAATAAATAAATGCTATGCTGCTGCATGCATGAAACGATCACAGTAAGTTGATATGGGCTTCCTCCTTCAGCCGATTCATTTCAAGGTTATCTCGGAAAACCACAACTGAGAGTGGACATCAGTTGAAAACTACCTGAAGCCCATGTCACAATGATTTCAAAGTAAATAACTGCATCAAAATTAGATGAAAAATAACCTTCCGAATATGTAAATTTGGAATTTGGGCCATTTTGCAAACCAAAAAAAAGCATTAAAATTGGATTAAAAATAAGAAAGTTCAAATATCTGAATTCTTCACTCTTTGGTCATATTTCGGTTGATTTTAATCTCGGAAATCGAAAATCGGAAATCTCTTAAAATGAAGAAAGCCTTCAACAAATTATTGGAAGGTCTTAACACATTCAAAGAAAAAAGGTCACATCAAAATTAGCTGCTAAATAAAAATTCTATATACCTTCCAAATTATATAATAAGAAATTTAATAATTTGGACCCTTTTAGTCTCTTTTCAACAATGAAATTGGTAATTGTCTTTTTTGACTCAAAAATAACTGATTAAGATTAACATTTTCCAAAACACTGAAACATGACTCGAACGCAGCATGTCGACAAGGGAAAGTTGAACAAGTGTATATTAAAAGCAAGTGTGGACACAGTATTTTCCTTGACACAAAAATGAGTTGGACACAGTAATTAGCTGGAACCACTGTAATTGCGGCTTTTGTTTCAAGTTTTTGTTCCCTTTAGCCCCTCTTAACTCCTTTAATCTTGGAAACCGTAAGCACCAGCTATGTAAAATCTGATTGAAAAACATAGGTAGGGAATGTTATAACGAATATAATTGAAAATAACCAATTCAAAGAAAACAATGCATCAAAAACATGTCAAAATTAGATGAAAGTATAAATTGTGCATATCTTTCATAATCATAAATTTTGCAATAAATTGAACTTGTGAAAAGTTAACTACATGTACATACAAATGGTCGGAAACCAAACACTTTTCGATCAGAAAAGCTCTCAAGAGTAAGTAACATCCATAAATAAAACAAGGAATTTTCCAACCATGTAACAATTCTATCATAAATGTGGATTGTGTGAAAGAGATTTGAAATTTTAGCCAATCAGAATGCATAATTGGTCCTAGCATCCATGTTAAAGATTACTTTCGTTTGGTCTAGTGGCTTGAGAGTAAAAGATCAAAATGTGAAAAGATAAAGGACCATGACAGTTACAATGCAATTACATTACCTCACTTGGTTCTATGGCCAGGGGAGCTAACAAAGATGCAACAAATACCATAAACAGTGAAAACTGTCTAAACCCTTTCTGACTTTAACTTTTGTTCGGAATAGACAGGTGTTTGGCTAAGATGGGTTAAATTCACAAAAATTTACAATATTAGGACTAAATCTAATGTTCAGTTTACACAGGATTTCGGTTTAGGCAGGTTTCACTGTACTAATTAGATTACATATTTTGTCTGTTGTTGTAGATATTGTAATATCAGAACTCACACATCTTGCCATTATCATACAGCCCATCTGATCAACAATCAGTTTATCTAAGGAAGATGGTGGAGAGCAGAATCGTTGTTGAAATATCTGCATCACTGAATCAGAGGTCATGGGTGTGTCCTTCAAGGCAACAGCTATATGCCCCAGAGTCAGAATGGTGTTCATAGATATCAAATTAGATTCCCTGATAAAAAAAAAACACTATAATATACATCTATTATTAATGATTGATTGGTTTTTAATGGCAACTTTTATTCAAGAAAGGCATTAAGAAATATGCTAATAAAAGCAACAATCTTATCATGTGATAATATACCATCATTCTGATCATGTGATCATCATGTGATAATATACCATCATTCTAATGATAATAATATTTTTTAAGAAGATGTTAATATTGGCAAAACAACATCAAAGAATACTTGTCTATAAAGCTTGAACTTAAAAGGAGCATCTCATAAAAAGCCTTTATAAAAAAATGCAAATCAGAACATGCATATTTAAAATTCTTTCATAACTCTGAAAATCGAATAATAATAGGTAGAGCATTTAACATTCAATTTCCATTAAATTATATAAATATTGCACAGATTAAATTTTTACAGTGTTCTCATCCGACTTAAATTCTGGAATTTGTTTTTAAAACAAAACACTGATTTTCGATAAAGCGAGATCTAATAGAATAACAGCATATCCCCAAAATAGTGTATACTAAAAAGGTCAAATTAGGTCACATCATAATCAATTTTTTTCTTGTAACACCAACCAGTTTGAAAATATGTCAATGTGATGACCTATATCTAATGCAAAATTAGGCTTTGACCTGGTTATGCCAAATGAATTTATGTCTGTAAAATAAAAGCACTCCTATATCCACTTAAAATAATGAACAATTCTAGATTTTGAGAAATGGTGTTCAGAACCATTAATGCTTTAATAACGACTTCAGATTTCATTTTCAGTGATTGGAATAATAGTAGTACTCAGAATTAATATATTTTTTCTTCGATTAGTTTTCAAATTTAGGCTAAGGATATATTTCATTGTTCAATTTTAATCCTTAGGAAAACACCCAAAATAATGACATGCATGCACATAAATTGGTCATCCCATGTGACCAATCAGCTGACGTAAGACTTATGCTATTCCGTCTTTAATAATGTTTTTCTATTCAAGTTATTATTATTGCTGGAAGATATTTTTGATTTTCAGTATTTATTACCCTATACATATTATGAACATAATAAACATTAGTCATTACTTTTTTTTTTAAATCCTGAAACATATTACGCTTAAAATATTGTAGTGCAACGTCGGCAGTTTTCGTCCACTTAACGGGTTTTCTAATATGACATCATAAGTGAATGAAACGTGATACAATATTTTGATATTTATTTTCTATCGATAGTAAAAAATTTGTTCCTTCATTGAAAAGTTTGAACTTTTTCCTCCACAAATCATTAACTTCTTTTAAAAACTTGATGATGAATCGTCAGTTTTCATCCACTTGCGCTATTTTCGTCCACTTTAAATAAACTACCAAAATGTTAAATTCAAACGGTCTGCTTCGCATTTCCATCAATGTGAAGTTTTAACGATTAATTTGTTAAATAAAAAAGTATAATAATGTGCATTTTTTGCATTTATAACTATACACGCAGAGTCCAGAGAATAGCATAGTTTCCGTGATGTCATTTTTAGATGTAAACAATGGCATCAAAGTTTGTGAATGAAAATGCACATAAAACTCCATTTACTGGACGAAAATAGACGAATGGTAGAGAGAAATGAAAATAGTATCTAACTCGAATAAATTTAATACAGATGTGCTTAAGCAGGAAGTATTCATGTCAGTTTTATTCTGTTAGATACTATCAATGAACCCCTGTGTGGTTTGGCGTGAATGAACTTATCAAATGAGCGAATGACTGTTGAGAAATGGGGTATCTTTTTTAACATGTATCGTAAGACGCCATTATCGTGTGGCAGACAAAAAATATCAATGTTCATATGCTGCTAACTTTTTGTACAAGGATTACAAATTACCAAGACTTCATCTTTACGTACCTTGCTGCCAACTGCATACGTGCTCATGCACATTTACCAGAAGCTTTGCTTTATATGTTTAAAAATCCTGCGATAATAAAAAGTGGATGAAAACTGCCTCCGGATGAAAATTGCCGACGTTGCTCTATAAATTATTTTTTGTAGGTTAAATGTGAAGTAAAAAATGTACCTTGTACATACATGCTTTTCCTATTGCAGATAAAGGGCAATGTAGAACCAAGCATGATAGTGATATATTACCGGTAATTCAAAAAATTAGAATTGGTAAACTAGAACTAAAGCCATCACACAGACACCATTGTGTCTACAGACAGAAAAGGACAACAAACCAACCACATAACAGGATCGCAAAATTTTTGCGGGCATATGAAAATAACATTTAAGAATCCTATGGAATCTCAACACTCCATTAGGATACACAATGACCAGTGTCTTACTTGCCATATTCACTGAAGATGTCCTAAGCACAAAAGCCAGACCATTTTTTCTCCTAAATTGTCTTAATAGCTGTTTTTAATTAAAATAAGGTTTTAAGAAATTGGTTGCAGAACAATTGGCTCCCTTACCATCCATTTTACCCACTCTGTACCCCCTTTGTTTCTTACTGCAATAGGAAAGACATGCATATGACATATATGTAATGTTAATTTCTGATAACTATACCATACAAATACCATAATCTCTTGTTAAGTAAATACAATACAGTGAGACCTTTTGAAATTGAACTGGACCATCAAATTATTTCTATTTCACAAATTCATTCTGTACTGTAAACTGTACTTAAAAAGTCTAGCAATACTATTTTAAGCATCTGATTGACGTTAAATTGAATTAATGTATAGAGGTTATTTTCAGAATATGCATTAACTATTTTTCCACTTTTTCAAAACCAACTTCAAATTTCTAGAGACTAGTTACTCAAATGGTGTTCAATTTTAATTGGTTTCATTTTTATAAATGACTAATAAAACTATCTCAATCTGATTAAAACCAGCTGTTTGTTTGGCTCTGATTACTACGTACTATGCCACATACGTATGTGGCGTAGTACGTAGTAATCAGAGCCAAACAAACAGCTGATTTTAATCAGACTGAAAACTATTTATAAATACTAGCAACTAAAACTATAGCTGCAAGGAAGGAAACACTGCAAATACCTTAAGTTACCTAATATCAAGTGTTCATTCTGAGGAGGTCACAACTAGCAATTTTAAATGAATTTTATAAGTATTAAATGAATTTTATAAGTATTTAAAGGGGCATTATCTGCCAAATCGTAAATTTTTGTTACCCATAAAAACTATCAGATATGATTGATGCCTTAATAAAACGTGTTTCTGTAACTTATAAATGTTATGAAATGTACGTGCATCGGGGAAAAAACGTGCAGCTGCTCGTGTTTTGAGATCGATCAAGAAATGGACGCCATCTTATTAATTATCGACATTGTTTACGGAGTTTGTCGAATCGTCATTAAATCAGTACAACAATGCACTTATTTCTTATTTTTTGTGAATCTGCTTTTAGTCTGTGTTAATTAAGGACAAAGAACCATGTAAGTTGGCATTTAATAAGCGACAAAATACAAATTATTCGTTTTTACCTGTCACTAGTAAGGTCAATTGCATACGGAAAAAGCGAGGTCAAATTATTTGCTTGCAAGCAAATAAGTAATCGATGGTAATTTTCATTCTCAAAAGGCGGAAAGTGGTTCGATAAGCTGTTTAATGTGAAATATTTACCTTTATTTCATCATTTTAAAGCTATTTACCAATTTCCAAAGCATATAATTTGTTTTGGTTAAAATAGTAGCTAATGCCCCTTTAAGCAAACCATATCCATGGTCATTTAAATGTACTTTTCAGTACTTACTGGGTATGTAAACTGTAAACAAGAATAATATACAAAATTCATGACTGAAGCATTTACTTTTAAGGCAAAACCTGTCTAAACTGAATCTCCTTAGGAATAACTTTTTGTTCCACATAGACAGGTGTTAAGTTTCAACTGGTTAAAATAACAAAGATTCCCTACATTGGAACTTTATTTCAAGTTCGGTCTATATAGAGGTTTCCGGTTTCTTCAGAGTTCTGTTTAGGCATGTTTCACAGTATTTTATTTTTTGTTGTAATATTTCATGGATCGGTTAAGAACAGTTAAGGAATAAAGAATATTGAAATAGGTCATGAACAAGTCATGATATATTTCTTAACCAACCTCAGAGGAACACTTCTACATGTATGACTAACCTAAAATGGCTTAAGAAATGCATAGGTAACAATCTAATCACGAAGAAAATTAGTCCCATGAAAAAAAAAAAGAAAAAAGAAAAGAGTCCTACAACTAAATATGTAAAAGATTGAATAGGTGCTAATATGCACTTGTATGTGTTTTTGACACATCTTCAAATTTATAAAGAGAGGGAAATTCCCGTAATTTGATACCAATATACATACTCACTCGCGGGTGAGGAGAACTCCTAAGTACATTGTAATACATTCAGTCAATTTCTAAAATTATATATTTCTATATATTCTAAATGTATAAATATCCAACAGGAGTATCTTTATTGTAGCAAGAAGTTTGTCAATACATTTCCTGCCTTAAATTAATTGACTTTTGTAAAAAAAAAATAATAAAAAAAATAAAAAAAATAAATGCATAAAACATAAAAAGTTGTTTTTTTTATTACAGAATTAGTGTCCAATAAAATCTCCCTCTTCAATATTCCAAATAACATATGGCATTTGGTAAACACAACAAAAATCTATAGTATAAAATAACAGTAAACAGCGAAAAATTAGCATTGCAGTTCCTCATAAAAAAGTGCTGAAAGGGAAAAATGAAATTTGAACAACGTCACAAGACATGGCATGGATGTCCTAGTAACAACATCATACAAATATGTATAACAAGATATAAGTGAGACTACCATAATAGAGTGTAAATCATCAGAAACCAAAAACAAATAGTATTGCAGTGCCTCATTCTTGCAAATTCTATATTAAAACTGCTAAGTAGTGTAATTAGCTTGTGTTAAAGAAAAGCAATTAAGTATTAGTCAATAGTCAATAAAGGAGCTTTTGCCTCTCTACGTCGCATGGCTGAAAATTTGCTGAGGATGGACGGATAAATTTCATGACATTCTTCAACTGTTTCCATCGTTCTTCTGGAGACCTTGCTTTTGTCCTACTGAGGAATTATATAAAATATTAAAGCACATTCATGCAAAGCTAAGAACCAAAAAGACACATGCAATCTAGTTTTATACATTGACAACATATCAAACATTAAAATGAGAGAGGAAAAAATATATGAGTAACAAAGGAATATCTCAACATGTCACTTGCATTTTATAGTCTTCAGATACATATACAGTGGAACTTGTGTAATCCTACACCTGAGGTTTCCAAACATCCTGTGACATTTGACAAAAATTTATGGTCCCAAAGTATTTCTGTTAACTAAAATAAAACCTGAGTATTCCGACATCCTGTACAATACGACACATTTACCTGATCCTTTGATGTGTCGAATTAGACAGGTTCCACTGTATTTTGTGTTTATCTTTTTTAAACTTTGTTCAGGTAAGGGCTTTTTCATTACCAGACTATTTCTATCATTACTATTGTACAACAGATAAACTAGAGGCTCAGATGAGCCTGTATCGCTCACCTGACATAACTAAGTCCTCTTAAGAATGTCTGCATGCCGAATACTAAGTTACTATTCAAATCCCATAGGGTTCTATGTTAAAACTATGTCTGCTCATGGCAGCCATCTTGGATGGAGGTCGTGGTCACCGGACACAATTTTAAAAGTATACTACCCAAGGACCATCCATGCCATGTTTGCTTTAAATTGACTGACTGGTTTCAGAGGAGAAGACTTTTAAACAATTTTCCCATAGGGTCCTATGTTAAAACTATGTCCGCTGATGGTGGCCATCTTGGATGGAGGTTGGGTTCACAGGACATAATTTTGAAAGTTGACCACCTAAGGACCATTCA
>MJUT01029485.1:710024-722748 GCA_002080005.1 Gigantidas platifrons | reverse complement strand
AAAAAAAAGAAGAAAAAATGCCTCCCTCATCACTTTTTACAGCAGTAAAAGGATAAAAAAAAATGCTGCCCTCCCTCATCAATTTTGACAAAAAAGGGCCTGAGAACCAAGTAATTAACTTTGCATGGCCTTAATCATGTCATTATTATAAAAACTAAGGTTCACCATTCTAAGGCATGGATCATCTTGGCTGATTTTGGCTATCCTGTTTATGTCTTTTGGCTTTCTTTGCTCCCAAGACTTTTAGATTATTTGACTTTGAACATACCTAATGAAGGTTACTCCAGAAATGTGTGGTGCACACTCATTTTGATATCTACAATTTTTTTTGTAGATTTTACTTCTGCTACCAGGGGATTACAATATTTTTCCACTAGAGAGCTTTAAAATTTGAACATTTATCTATCAAAAGTGGAGAATTATCGCAATTCACTGGTAGCAGATGAAGAATCTGTTTCTCCCATGATAGACATAAAAAAATTATAAGTTGTTAATTTCTATCGTCAATGAAAGGAAATTGGCAGGAATTGTCATGCAGATATTTAACCACTGCGGTGATTAAAAATGCTATGAAAATTTAGCAAACAGGTTAAACATGCTAAGAAAAGGAGAATAAAGTTGGTCAGTGACTAACAAAAGGTTCATGGGTTTCTCAAATTGTGCAGTCTAGAACCACCATCACAATAACTGAAATACTATTGAAAAGTGGTGTTAAACACCAATAATCTACATGCATTGAACTCACTTCAAACTATTTTTAAATTTGATCCTACTTTTTCAAATATAATTAACAACACTGTATACCTATCAGACATTTCAGCTCTATATAACCTGTTAGACACAGATGCTAGGAAGGCCTGCACACATTCAGGATCTTGCTTTAAACCAGCTTTTAAGCATCTGCAATTCAAGTAAAAACACACATTATATAGATATAGCATACATAGAACATTATCTACAAGCTAAAAAAGGTATTATATTAAATAATGTCTTGTGCTGGCTGCCATCTTGGATTTCCTATTGGTCAGCTGATAGGGTCATCATGATGTCACAGTCCAAGATTGGTTCAAATTTGCCAAAGGGCTTCAGAGAAGAAGATCTTAAAAAATAGTTTATCTCAGATGGAGAGATGGACAACAAATGCTGGCAGTAAAAGCGTCAAAGAATAAATTTTGGAAAGAAGTCTTTGATTCCTGGAATAACTTAAAAGAACTCCATTTACCTCGATATCCAGGAGAAGTCCTCTCGACTTCACTATGGAATAAAATAGTATTAAAGTTGGCAATTCTATGGTTTATTACAAAAATTGGGCAAAAAGGGGAATTTGGACAGTTAATGATCTCATTGATAATCAACGTAATATTGTCATTTCAAGATTTCCAGCAGAGTTATAATTTAAGACCAATCTTCTTGCAGTTTTATGGTATAACTCATTTGGTTAAAAAATGGCTGCATTCTACTGGTGTAAATGTACATGAGAAAAATCCTCGGCCATTAATGCCATTTAACATTGGCATTTTTCTTAAATCTAGGAAAGGATCAAAGGATATGTACAATGTCTTAAATAGAAAGACAGTACAAATATCTGCAGAACAGAAGTGGGAAAATATCTTAAACAAATATGATATTGAGTGGAAAAATATTCACTTCCATTGTACAAAGCATACAAAAAACACAAAACTTTGCTGGTTTCAATATAGAATTATCCATAGAATATTGGGAACAAACACTTTTCTTTACAAAATAAAAGTAAAGGATTGTAACTTGTGTACCTTTTGTAAAGAAGAGCCAGAAGCTATTGAACATCTACCATGGTGTCATAAAGTCTCAGACTTATGGCATGAATTGAACAGGTGGATTTTTGAAATGACATATATTGAAATTCCATTGAATTTGGAGATAGTTATGTTTGGCCTACTGCATCCTTATGATGCAAATTTAATTAAAAATAAGATAATCTTGTTAACAAAATTTTATATTTTTAGAACTAAGGTAAATGAAGGAATGGTAAACTTTGAAGCATTAAAGAATTACTTAAAAGAAAATCTAATTTTAGAAAAACACATTTCATTCAAGAACTTAACTTCAGAAAAATATAATACGTACTGGAGTCCCTGGTTATCTATAATGGAACATTGATCAATATTTATATAGTAATAAGGTATTTTTTCCTACTTGGCATACTCTTGATTAACAGCATTATATTTACGCTAATTTTATATACATGTATGTTTGGTTATGGCTTTGCTACCTTTGCAGTCAATGAATTTATAAATGTTTTATTAAGTTCAATATCCTTTATGTTTATATACTAATATGCATGTCTGTTTTCTGTATGTTGTAATATTTATATATGTGTTTTGTACAATACATATAAAGTTTTCATTAAAAAAAAAAAAAAATGCTGGCAAAAGATCACATGGCTTTTTGGGTCAGGTGAGCTAACAAAAAGGTTCAAATTTAAAATGCCCTGCCTTTTTTACCCCTTTTATGACACAAATAGTGGTAGTTACATAGTGACTGGGTCTCTTTTATCTCCGTTTCTGAAATAAAACAGTTAATTTTCTTTCTCGACTCGTAAATAACTCATTAACCAGTTTAAACATGGCACATTTTTGTGTCTGTTCATCAGCAAATGTTAAAGTCTGTTTTGTATTTTTTTGATAGTGGTGGAATTCCTTACCTAAATAAATCATTCCAATGTGTCTAAACTTTCTTTTTATCATTATAATTACTTCATTCTTGATGCTTATAATAGAAATAGCTAAAATATTCTTGATGTTCAACATAAAAACAATAAGTAATATTTTACTCACTTATGATCAAGGTCATATAGTATTTGATTTACAACCTGTACAATACGTACCTATCACCACTAAAGTTCTGAGTTCGAATCTGGCTCATAGTGGGGTGTACTTGATACAATATTATGTGATGAAGTTTTTCAGTGACTTGTGACAGGTCCATGGTTTTCTCCGGGTATTAAGGCTTGCTCCACCAATAAAACCAACTGCCACGATATAACTGAAATATCGTTGAACGTGACGTTAAACACCATAAACCAAACCAAACCAAACTTGATGTTCAACATAAAAAACAATAAATAATCTTTTACTCACTTGCAGATATTCATGATAGCACAATCTCTTAGGTTCTCTAAAGACTTCAGTAGTTTGTTTGATGGCTTCTTCTTAGCTGACTGGGGTGAGTATGAACTGTCTGTCACTGTGATTTTAATACTACTACGACCCCTAGATGTGGCATATTTGTTCAGTTTACTGAGTATGGGTGATGGTGTTACTAGAAAATCTCTTAAAGATGTACACATGCTGGAAGCCAAAACAGGAAACTTTACTGCCAATTTTCCAATTGCCTGTTAAAAAATGAAATGGTTTACTATTCTTTTTTATTTCTATAGCCACTCGACTAAATCTTTTCAAAATTAATTGGTTGATTAATGCTAAACGTCCAGCGCGCAGTATTTAAATTATATTCAGGACTAGAACAAGCACAACAATAAATAAAGTGCTGCCCAAGAGCAAAGAATGATACGACAGCAGCATTTTGACTCAGGAAAGTAAAACAATTGTAAATTAAAAGCAAGTGTGGACACAGTATTTTACTTGATACAGTAAATTGCTAGACACAATAATTTGTTGGATACAGTAAAATGCTGTTAGTGTGATTTGGACATTTGTCTTGTTTTGCTATTCCAAATATGTGAAATTTTGGAATTTATGTCCCTTTAAGATCCTGTTTCGAAATAAAATAGCAAATTATTTATGGTCCCTCAATAACCCAAATAGATGACTATTTTGCAAAAAAATGCATTTAAAATTGGAGGAAAAATAAGAAAGTTATGGAAAAAAACTCATTTTGATTCCACTAATTAATAAATAGCATACCTCTAAAGCCACAAGAAGTAGTGGTGTGTGAGCTAGTAGAAATTTTCTCTCTGTGTTTATACTGATCTTCTCTGTTAATTTTATACACAGATTTTCTGCCTCTGTAAAGACAAATCAAAATGACTGACCACATGTGCCTGGTGAGTTAATAACATATAAACAATAAATTATTTATACCCATATTTATGAAAACACCCTATTTGGCCCCTCTGTGCACCTTTTTTTTTCTAAAACTAAGACCTCTATTAAGAATTACAACCTTTATTGTTTACCAAGGATTATTTTGTTACAATTTCAAAAGATTCCTTTCACTATAGAACTAAGTTACAGGCTGTCCAGCACTTTTTAACAAAAAATAAGGGCGAATTTTAGGGATAAAATTAAGAAATTTTAGGGCTAATTTAGGGCTAAAATTAGGAATTTTATAACTAAATTAGGGCAGTTTTAGACATTTAAATGGACTTACCTTCGCAAATTTGACAATAAAGAAACTCACAAAAAATACTTTAAGTACAGGAAGGGCGTCTTCCAGGGTTCCATTGTCTCAATAAACAAGCTTGACACATGGATCCACTGGTCAACAGCCTTTCACTGCATAATCTGAATAAGAACTGCAAACTACATTAAGACACATTTTGTATGAATGCATTTTCAAAATTGCTAGAGTAGAAATATAAAAAAAATAGGAATTGACATGAAAAATTAGGGCTTTTTTAGGATTTTCCCTTGAATTCAAAATTTTTTAAGGAATTTTAGCAAAACTAAAAAAAAATGGGATTTTTAAGGAATTTTAGGGCCGCTGGACAGCCTGAAGTTATCATCTGGAAACAAACTGTCTACAGACATCACAACACCAAAAAACATTTAGGGTGGTAATATCAGTCTGAATCAAATCCTTTAATTTATCTCTATAAAGTTCTTAAAAAAAAAACCTGAAAAATTTACTGGTCCAAACAAAATTTCATTTTTCTTGGGCCAGAGAACCGGTGATCATCGTGAGGACTATGTATAAAATAATTACCAGATTCATCCCTGACAGCCCAGAAGAGTATGTCAACACAAGCAGCAGAACTAGATATTGTTAGTTCATATGGATTAAATTCTTTGTCTAAATCTCTATGGTAGTAATGTTTCTTTGCCATCTCAATCTGTCCACTGTTGTATAAATCTTTAACAAAATCTTGTACTTCACTCTTAAAACTTGCTGGTGAGTCTGAAATGAAATGAAAATAATTACTGATAAGCTTAAAATATAGACCTGTTAACTGTCCCATTTACAATATAAACTGTGTGTTTTTTTAAAAGGCAAAAAATAAGAGTGATTTCCAAGTTATATGGTTTGGGTAATTGTAATTTTTTGTCAATGATGATTCTTCCAATGGACAACTCAGTTTATTAATGTACTATCTAGGGACAAAGATAAGTCCTCCATACATGTAAATGTCCTGAGATATAGATATCTCCATACATGTGAACACTCCGGTGGGAGCATTTTTCTCCCGATTTAGAGAATCCCTTCCATCCCTCTCGTCAACTTTCAAAATCTTCCGCTTGTGAAAAAACAAGTAGGTACAAAAAAAGCTTGACCTACATTTTGCAATCAATATTTCTGGAAATTTCCCATTTGGAACTCCCGCGCTGACGAAACACGCAGGGAGATATAAATGGTAAAGGTGAATGCCATATTTAATGATATCTGGTTATTGATCTGTTTGACATCTTTACAGGTAAATTGGGTCATGGTGATTAATTAAGGTGTTGATGATTATATAACAATTATCCACTGATTGACAGTTAATTGGGGATAAGGAAGTGTGTTTGTGGCACATGCTTAGATGATTAGAAGTGTGATAGCAGCAATTAAAAATAGTTATAAACCGTTGTGCAAACACGAGTCGGACAACCTTTGATGCCGAGGAAAACTTCTTATTTCGAGGGGGCCCGGGTGGCTCAATGAGTTAGGTAGTTGGATCTAACAACTCATACAAGCCTATCACCAATACAGCGTGGGTTCGCGCCCGGCTGTGTAAATTACAAAAAAGGGTGCACTCGACTTGCAGCCGCAAGTGATAAAGTTTACCAGTTGTTTGCACATGGTTAGTGGTTCTCTCCGGGTACTCTGGCTTCCTCCACCACTAAAACTGGTCGCCATGATATAGCGGAAATATTGTTGAAAGTGGGGTTAAAACAACAAAAATCAATCAATCAATCTTATTTCGATCAAACGTCCAATGATTTCATCTCGGATTGAGTTCATGTTCAAGGCTTGTACCTCCTACTTGAACCAGTGTGCCAGTGCCAAGTAGACTGATGCTTAATGATTTTTATTTATGTTCAATTTTGTGACTTCTCTATGTTTACTTTCTTTCACTTACTGTGATTATATCTGTGACTTTTTAAGGGTAAATTCTGTGACTACATGTGATGAATAGTGACTTTTTAATTTTAGTGCTCTATGACTTTATTGTTCAGAACATTCTGTCTTCATTGTTATTGCTTTGTTATAACCTTATGATTATGAATAAATTATAAATACAGTTTTTATCCTTCATTCATCATATGAAACACTACTTAAAGACAGAAATGTAAATAATACATAATGAAATGGGATGCAGTTGCAGGGGCGGATCCAGAGACTCTGTAGACAGGGGGGGCTCAATTATGGAGCAATATTTTCAATAATAGATGGAACCAACTGTAGTCCCAAAGCGGCTCTGGTGTGTAGGTTGGTAAACCTTGTTTTCATGTCATTTAGCGCATAGTCGAGAAAAGGTACAGTTATTGACTTCCTAAAGTAGTCTTCCGGACCCTCTGCTTCAACATTATCTCTCATTATGTGTCTCTCGCATATTCTAGGTTTTTCAACCTCTATGTCTAGCGGTTCACATATTTGAACACTCCTCTCAAAACACTGGTGGCTTAATTGTTCAACATTTGCTTTGCAGTCTAGTGAGCTCTGAACTAAAGTTACGTTTTTTAAGGATATGCCTATGTCAAATGATCTCTTTCATATTGATTTCTTAAAAGCCAGGCACATTTGAACAATAACAATGGTTAGGGAACGACCATGTAACTTGCAGGGGAGGGGTTATGGTTGGTTTTTTTCGTTGAGAAATTTTTTTTCGGACAACACAAGAGTTAGAATATTTATTTGTTATTTGTCGTGCAAAGCGCAAATTTGTTTTCTCCAGAATGTAACATTAGGTTATATGACAAAAACTCTGAATCAGATTATTTTTTTTTTCCTCCAACAAAATCAGAATATTTTTTTCAGCAACATTGGGAATCAGAATATTTTTTTAAGGAAAAAACCACAACCTCCCCCTCCTTTCAAGTTAAATGGTCGTTCCCTTACGACAAAATCAAAGTTGCAAATGGAATACAACAAAGAAGTTACATCAGCTGCTCTTGGTGTATGTGTGTTTTGGCAGTTTTGTAAAGTGCTCAAGGGTCTGAGCATTAGCAGGAAACAAAATCTAATTTAAGTCTATTTCATTTCTAATTAATTTTGATTATTTTATAATGTATTTATATTTTCATTTAGAGTTTAAAATATGCTGTATTCATATATTTTCAAAACGGAAACTCATGTATTTTTTTTTATTTAAATACAGCAACAATTGCCTTTCATTTTATTTGTAAAAATAAATGTTATTTAAAAAGAATTCCCTTCAAAGAGCCTCAATTTACAGGTGTTGGTGGTTATACCTGTATGCAATTGTGACACTGGACATGTTTATATAATGGTTTAAGACAATACCTGATTAATTGGTATTTTGACAATACTCATAAAAACTTATAATAAATTTGAATATTTGATTTAGCATAATTACTTAATTACCTCTTTGAAGATTAAATTAATACACAGAAATTAATTTGTATTTTGTTTTACTTTCATCACACAGATCGAAACCATTCGACTAAAATATATCACTATACAATGCACATGGCCTGATAATAAATATAGCATGAGTCGAGTAGACCAAAATCATAACCTCTGACCGTAATAACTTGTGTATCACCTATCATCTGTTTTTGTGTAATACGTATACATTATCTACTCATTCTGTCATCTTATAATAATTGTTTGTAAATAATAGATGCTCCTGTAGCGCAATCTGCTGCGCCTGAGTTTATTCAATGAAGTTTGATTAAAAGCCATATCGTGACGTTAAATAGTCTTGAAAAGCATATGTTAATATATGTGCTTGACTTTTTCGACGGGGGGACTGAAGCCCCCAAAGCCCCCCCTTGAATCCGCCACTGAGTTGGTTCAATACTGAAACAAACAAAAGGAAGACATCAATAAATAATAAAAACATGCATCAAATACGTCGATAAAAACATCGATAAAAAATCTCCAGTTATGAGACCAAATCTCCAGCCAAAAATTTGCAAATCTCCAGTTGTAACATAACAACTCTATCACATGTATGTATCTCATAGTCCTATATTAACATTCACTGAAAAGTACTCGTGTATATTTTGACATTATATTATTTGAGTTTATGTTGGTCAGGAAACATGCTGATCTTAACTATTGAAAAAGAAGGACGGATCTTTATTACCGAATCCAAATAGATCTTTGTAAGAACATTTAATGCCACGTCCAATAAAAGAGTGTCTAAGATTCAGAAAAAATGGAGAAATAAACTAACGCTAGTCCTAACAAGTCTCCGATGAGAACACTGACATGAGGAAAATATTCCATTTAATCATCTAATGATTGTGCTAAAATAGGAAACTATGCTGTTCCTGCAACACACATTTTTTTTCGAGGGCAAGATTTTCAAACAGCAGAAAAAAAAATCAGAAAAAAATAAATGTCTTCTCTGCATAAATGACCAGTTATATGGTAGTTGCTAGGTATTTTTCCAAAAATACAAATGTAGGTTGGCTAATAATATCCATAGTTAAACAGCTACAAGTCATTTTTATTCTCAAAAGTGTTGTCAATATAAATAAATGAAACATATACTACAGTCTTTATATCACAGTTCTACATTTCTGATAAAACTAACTAAAGAAATAGTCTACATCGTTAACATACCAGTTTCTTGTTCTAATACATCTCTGAGTAATGTGACAAATACTAGAGTGATAGTCTCACTGAAGGACTTGTATGGGAACCAACTGAAACCATTATCAACCTAAAAATAATAGAACAATCATAAATTTAAGAAGAGGCTAACTTAAGCCTGTGTCACTCACATGGTTATAAATTATCTCTTCAGAAACTAATAATCATTTATGTAGAATTTGTGTTCAGTCTGATTTGCAGTCCTGATAAACATTTTCTCCTTTGTTGCCATTCTTAATTTTGATCCATATAACATGAAATATAAATTTTGTGCTCAATCAAGTTTGCACTTTCAGTTTTCCCAAAAAAAATCTGGAATTTATCTCTCATAAACTCAGTAAAGAACTGGAATCATGTAGTGAGTGAATTGACTTTGGAACTCTTCTGTGTTACTGGCTTCCCAACTGATTAACATTCTATTAAAACATGTTTGATGTATCAATTCAGGGGTGTCACTGGATGTCTACACGTCAAGAGATTTAAGACTGCAGATTTTATCTTTTTCAAACAATGATTACAGGAATCAACAATCATCAATAACAAATATATTACTTACAGAATATTCTGTAAAGAGATCTGTCAGCAAATCATCTATACGACTTAAAACATCCTTAGTCAAGATACGCTTTGCCTAAAAAATAATATTAGCATTCTGTAATAACCAGTTTTTTTCTTGAAATTATACCACTTTGAAATTGATATTTGTCAGTATGGATGAACACTCAATACATTGTATAAGATTACAGGCATCACCACACTAGAGAGACTTGACTTCTCCCTCAAAGAAAATGAGGGAGAAGTGAAGGTATGACAGAGAGATTTCCAACAGCTTCATAGAGACATATTTCCACAAAAATGTGTTGTTTCTTCGCATCATTTAAAAAACAAATGTTCATTTGAAGTGTGCCTTTACTAATATCTTGTTAATATCCTTCATATTTAACTTAAAATTCATGTTTTGTATTTGTATTATTGTTGTTGATCTTATTTTTGTTGATATTAGATTTTGCATTTATAACAGTAAACAGACTTTGTACTTACAATTAAAACCAGTTTTTGTGCATGTCCACTTGAGAATTTAAGATGTTCTTGTTCATGATTCTCTGGTATTATTTCAAATCCCCATGGTTTGGTTCTGGTAAAATTTGATCCTACTTTCTTAAAATAATGAACAGTATCATCTACAGTTGGCTCATGTTTCTCTTCTTTCTGTGCCAACATCGGAGACGGTGACCTTTCTCTTGATCTTGAACATAAGGCTTCGAAACTCTGATGCATTGTGGGACTAGATGGACCCGAAGAGTCCAAGTTGAGTACATGAGAAGACAGAGTTCTAGGAAGTATAGGTCTAAAACTACTGAAAGTTTTCATTTCGAGTGTGTCATCCTGAACAGAATTAAGAGGTGTTTTGACAATACTTTCTGGAGGAAAGATCCTTGATATCAAATTTTTTTCTTCATCAGTGGACCTACCAACAGCACGTGTCATTCCAATTAAAATAGGAATTATTGAAGAACATAATACATCTGAAAAAAAAATGTTGATTTTTATAAGAATATAACAACTTCTCTCCTTTCTATCTCAGGTTTTTAATACTACAGACTTTTTGTCAACACTTTTACTGCTTACGATAAGCTAAATTGTTTTGGTTTTTTTTTTACAAACTCTATCTAGGCAGCAATAAGTTCATTCTGTTTTACTATTCACACTTATTCTATTTTACAAGGGAGACAAGCTGTTAGAAGATATTATGCTATATAAATGCGTGTATCATTGAGTAGTAAGGTGAATAATATACACACTTCCTACACTAAGCAGTGTGTATATTTGCTACTTAAGCCCATCTGTTCTCTTATAACTCTTGTTCCAGAATTTGAATGTAAAATTAGCACCCATATTTTTTTCCATTGTCCTGGTTACCATATATAAAATGAAATAATAGTAAAAATAAAAATACATGTATTCAAAATTTTAGAATTTGGGCCCCTTTTAGAAATAAAATACCAATAAAATTTTAAAGGACCCATCAACAACCCTTTAAGATGACCATGATGCAAAAAAACATTGCATTATAGTCTGTTTGACTTCTATAAAACATACAGAAAAAAATTCTTAAAAATCCAGTTTTCATATCAACAATTTTATTTCTAGATGTATATTAATATATGATATATACGAACTCTGACAATTAATTACAACATTTTTGGTCAATTATTAAAAAAAGATATCTATTAGGTCTCTATGTTAATTATATTTTCTGAAGTATAAAAATCTGGCTGGAGCGAGTACAAATAACAGACTGTACCATGTGACATAGGACATTTAAATATTAATGGACATCAATAACAATTGACAATCACCTTAATGGTCAGTTGATGAGTAACCTTTTAATATTTAAATGTCCAATGTCACATGGTGTAATGAAATATACATTGAAAGCACATGTCTGTTATTTTGTTTTGATGGTTGGGCTCTTACACTATTTGTACTCACTCCATGCAAATTTTTATACCACAGAAAATATAATTAACATAGAGACCTAATGGGTAACTTTTTTAATAATGGACCAAAATTTTTGAAATTAATTGTCAGAGTTCGTATATATCATATAGAAAAAAAATTGTTGATTTGAAAACTGGATTTTTAAGAATTTTTTCTGTAGGTTTTATAGAAATCAAACGGACTATAACATTAGTTGAAAAATAAAAAAGTTAAGAATTTGAAATTCCATTGCACCACCAAGGTAGTTTCATTACCTTTAGGAATATCATACTTGCTACCCTCACATAGAGTTGTAATAACTTCTAATACATCAAGTTGACAGGATATTATCTATCAAAGCAAAAAAATAAAATCATGATAAACATTTATTATGTGTGGTTGTTATATTCTGTGAATTATGTCGTCAGTAATACAGGAAATTTTATTACAAAACACACAAGTTGTGACAACATCAAGAAATCATTCTACTCGCATAACTTATAAAGTTCCAAGGGTTGTCGTGATACGTGATCGTATGGTCAATGGATTTACAACTATGCATTCAGTGCCTATCACCACTAAAGTTGTGAGTTCGAATCCCACTCCTGGCAAGGTGTACTCGATACGACATTATGTGATAAAGTTTGTCAGTGATTTACAGCAGGTCGGTGGGTTTCTCTGTGATGGTCAAGGTCAGCATGACGGGTGGACGAGGTGTGTTTTTGGTCTCCGCATTTTATGTTTTTATTGCTGGTTATATCAATAACTATTACAAATTGTCAATTCCCCCTACAAATTTAATATGTAGACATCATTATTTTGACTTTTCTGGTCTAAATTCTTTCCAAAAAAGTGATTTTGGAAAGGTTTTAATCTTTGATATAAAAATATTTTTGACAGTCGAAGTTCATTTTGATCATGGAACTCGTCATGCACGAATGAAAAATATTTTTGTCAAATCTGGTCAGCACACTTTTTCCAAAACCTCTACCGGGTCTCTTTTTCTATTCTTTCTCTTACAAAGTGGTGATATCCATCCACATCCAGGGCCAAATCCATCTAAACGGAATCCAAAATATCCGTGTAGTAAATGTTCAAAGGGTGTCATAAAAAGTAGTAAATCTATCAACTGCTCTATTTGCGACCAGAAAACCCACATAAAATGTACAAATATCACTAGCAACCAAATTTCTAAAGAAAAAACGCAAAATGATGTACACAATTCTTTTATTTGCGATCAATGTACAATCAAATCCCT